>OX402537.1:2551062-2823562 GCA_948098885.1 Drepanosiphum platanoidis | reverse complement strand
GGATGATTTTCGTTGAAATCAGATAATATTCTCAAACAAAAACGACCAAAAACACACACATATATTTTCAACACTTTTATTTCATATTTTAAACATTACAGTAGATATAATTTTATATTTCTATTTCGATTTTAATAAATCATATCTACAAAGTACGCGTCCCGAGCGGTGTGAAAATAGTTTTCCGATTCCAATTTTCCGTTTTCACACACGACACGTGTCCTCGGGGGAGCGTTAACGACGCATATTAAATAATATTCTGAAGACTCTGGAGATTTTCGACCTCGGTTTTCCCTCTTTTGCGTCGACTACTAGCGGTCGGTCGGAATTCTCGACGACGACGATCTCCGCGTCCGAACAACCCTGAACGGCGAGAACCACGTCGTCCCCGTCGGACACCACGACGGTCGTCGTCGTTTCCGGTCCTCCAGGAGCGTCGCCGCAGCGGGACCAATCGTTTTCCTTAAGACGCAACAGGTCGTCCAGCATGGACGCCGTCCGTTTCGACAAACCGCCGCCGCCGCCGCCGTCCGAGCGCCCGAGCTTGGCGCACCGTTCGAGTTTTTCATAGATCTGTTCGGTCGAGAGATGCCATTTTTTCGTTTTGGTCACCTGCGGAGGAGAAAGAACAACACGACACCCACGCGCGCGGTTATTATTATTCGATTATCAATTCGGCAATTAAAATACATTACTTTTTTCAACTTCGCCCCGACCGTCGTCAACAAGGCGCACAGACATTCGAGATTTCGGTCGTCGCACGTGCGCACTAGATTTTGCACCGTGAGCGACACCATGAAGTAAATCTTCATGTTCTTCATGCTCAGGAATAACTCGCCCAGAAATCTACTGGCGACCACTGCGCGGACACGCGATTCCAAATCGAACGGCGCCGCGGCGGCGAGTTTGTCGTCGTCGTCGCCGTCGGGCTTGGTGCCGCCGTCGCAAAAGACGGACACGCACGAGCCGACCAGGTGGTTTCTAAACGCCGCGGGCACGGCGTTCCGGACCTCGGGGCTCTCGCTGTTCGACGCGCCGACGTTGATTTTCGAACACAACGACGCGTAGAGCACACAATTTTCCGCTACGTCGTTGATGGCCTGCGAACACGGCGGAGCAGATAATAAGACCGGTGGTGGTGTTGGGGAAAAGAAAAACATAAAACTATCTAGATTCAGATGATTCTATTTAAGTTAGTGTCTCGCCGTTAGGTAACCTAGGTAACCGAGTCGCAAAATGTATCAATTTCCTATATTTTATAAATATCTTTTTTTCATACATACATACGAAATTCTATATTTCGAAGACGTCTGTTTAGAAAAATAAATCCAATTAAATCATCTCGATCGTTTTTAGAATTATTTCATGACGCACAGTTATTTTCTTATGATTTATAATTGCAGAATTCCAAAATCAGTTTTAAATGAATAAACAGCACGGTAAAAGTTCTTGGCTTGACATTATTACCGTCTTCGACGAATAAGTGAGAATTATGGTTTGATATTTCGAGCGCATTATGTCAACGGTCGGAATATTTACTCTATAAATAGTTAAAAGCATAAAAAAAAAAAAAAACTGGATAAACTTAAACCAGAGAGATGACGGTATCGTTTGTCGTGAACATTAGCCGATTCAATGAAGTTTTCAAAATAATTGCATATCTCCGTTCGGCTAACGATTAAACTTTATCGGATTGAAAAGATCGAAAACAATAATTAAATATTAAACTCGGCGGCCAGTGCGAAGGAAGCATAATATATACGTATATTTTCATTGTATACATCGTCTCGAGAACAAGACGTGTTTCCGTACGATTTAGTGAAGACGTCGTGTTAATTCAAAAGCTATTATATTGCCATCGACAAAGTTTATAGAGTGGTGTATATTTTTCCGCCCCGAACGATTTCTTTTCGTCGCGGATCACTAAATCGAACTAAATCGAACTTTTCAATACGCTCCATCCCCCCCCCGTGCTACTAATAAACTGCAATTCCTCGCGAAATCGGAAAACGAAAAATACAACAACAAAAAAAAAACTGTTCGCCAACAGACTGACCCGTACGTATTTATAGAATACGCGAGTTGTGTTGGTTTTCGGAAAAACGACGGACTATTGCACTCGAAACACAGAGTGGTGTGGCGGAAAAACGCAAGGCTCGTACACCGGCTCGTTTCTCGGCCTCGGCGGCCAAATCGAAAAACATACGAGGACGAGCCCCGATCGAAGCCCCGCGTGAAGCCCGACGCCGGAGTGCAGCGACGTAAAAATTTCGCGTGCGAACCGTCGTCGACGGCGGCGATTCGAGACGTTTTCGGTGTGCGCGCGCTCACAAACAGGAAAGAAGAAAAAGCCGCGTCGAAAGTCGGTCGGTAACGTATAGCGCGTGCGGCGGCGGAAATTGCCACTACGAGAGAAACGTCTATATTATAAAAACCGTAAAAGTGGGGGTGGAAAAAAAAAGAAGAAAAGTGCGCGCGCAGATTTAGATTACCGGACGAAAAAGAAACCCCGGAATGGATCCCGGGTGAAGCGAAGCAGAATTTCAATACAACCCGCCGAAACGAAACGCGAGATTTCGCGCGCGACCGAAACGGATCGGAATTATAATCACGACGAGCTATACGACGACGACGACGACGTCGCGTCGATAATACGTAGTTTTTTTTTCTTCTTTCGGTCTCTTTTATTATTTCTAATAGGGTTATTGATTTTGTAACGCGTTCGTTTCGGTATAGTAGTATTGGACGACGAAAGCTGTTCAGCGTGGTTTTCCGCGAATCCCCGACAGCCGATATTTAATCGGACGGTTTTTTTTTTAATCTTCCGTGCGGAAATATTCGGCGCGCAGTGCCCATTGTGTTGCGGTAGGCTCTTTGCGAGGTCGCCGCCCGCGCTCCCAGCCGAATGGATTCCGATCGTTTATAGAGTGTCTCCTCCGCGTCGTCGTCGATAAACAAACAATAATATATTGTATAAACGAATAAATGCGAATAATGAAACGGCCGCGTTTTAAAAGCGGCCGACAAGATAACGCCGCCGCCGCCGCCGCCGCCGCCGCCGCCGCCGCCGCCACCGCATTGTTAATCGTTCGGAATATTATTACCCGTTCATTGTGCTGCCGTTGTGTAGTAGCCGTGGAGCCGTCGTGTAATAAAACAATAATGAGTATGGAGAACACGATAAACGTATTTCGCGCCGAACAATAATTATTAACGGCCGATCTAATAGTGATTTTGTGTTACTAAAACCTATGCGAATTTAACAGACCGAACGCTACAATGCAGACGAAAACACAACGATTACCGCCTTGTCGGCGTATAAAAAAAAAAATAAATAACGGTATAATACAATTTTAATTAAATATTTCAATATTTAGCTACCTCGCTGGATTGTTCGATTGTCGCCGACTGGCCTGGCGGCAACCCTCGAACAAAAAACGTGTCTACGTCGTATTTGAATATTGCAGTAGTTCTCAACCTTTTTTTGATTCATGTCACCTTTAGCCGCTAGAATCAAACTATAATAATATAACTATAAGAATAAAATTTTTTTTCTTTTCTTGTTAAAATTGCGCGTCACCCCTAAGCTAGGTCCATGTCACCCTAAGGCAGCGGGGTTCCCAACCTCGGGTCGCGACCCAAATAAGGGTCGTAGAAGTTTTCATGGTGGGTCGCGAAAGCATTTCTTACAATTTACATTTTATATTTTTATTTCGATTTTGGAAAAAAAATTGCCGAAATATTCTGATAGTAAATTATCCATATTAAACAAATAATAAATTCTTTTTTATAATATTTTAAAACGTAAGTCACGTATTTTAATTAGTTTTTTATTTGTACTAAATAAATGTTAAAAAATAAAAGACTTGTTGTTTATAATTATGATTTTTTTTTTTTTTTTTGGGTCGCCAAAAGTTAAATTCAAAATTTTAGGGTCACGCTCATAAAAGATTGGGAACCGCTGCCCTAAGGTGACATGTCACCCCGATTGAGAACTACTGGAATATTGCAACGCATTACTCGGACACTATTCTCTCTACCGATTCGCAACGCCACTGACCGTGAAATATCACTGAAAAATATTTAAGATACACTTAACATTTCGATAAAACGATATTGATAAATAAGTAAATAAATATTGTCACCTGATTATTTGATTATGCGTGATGACGATCGGCCGACCATGGGTGTCGCGTTCGATGCGTTCGTCTCTATTATATCGCCGTCGATGAGACGATATCAATGCCGCCGATATATTATTTCCAATACCCGCGGCGAATCGGTTTCGTAATTAAGTATACTCCGAACGTCGAGTGATTTATTTGATAACTCGGAGATTTCGTCGTCGTGACGAAAACTTCGCAAATTAGGCCTGTTAATGTACGTATTATCGTTCGGCTATAGTACGGGTTGAGCGACGTGTTCACGTTTATGCAAGACCGTGAAAATCGCGAACAGACACACCACTGATATTAAACGTCGATGATTAATTAACCGACGCGCGACGACACGAAAATAAGCTCGTCGCGACGCAACTCGCACATGCTCGATTCAATAATATTGATCAGATACTTTCTCTAGAGTAATTATTTCGAAATAATCGTAAACTCTGATAACGTGATTTCTGGCCAGAATATCGAGACAGGTCTTAAAAACTTTGCGATCGGCGGATTGTTGTGCGTATTAAATACCGTACAGTTAAAACTAACGCGATCACTGCAGCAGATCGCTGAAAAAAAAACGATAGCAACGTTAAAAATAATTTTTTATTTTTATTCGTATCGTTATGATGACGTCATCATAACAACCGCGTGAAATTTAATAATCGTTTTTTGGGAATTCTGAATTAGTCGAAGGAAATCAATAGTTTCAGACGATTTTCAGGACCGCGGCACTGTTTGTGTTTGAAAAACTACTCTGCGATATCGATGTTTTTTTTTTGTTGATAATACGAGTATACGCGTTACGCGCGCGATTTTCTTTGTCTCAAAGTCGGACGACAAAAAACTACACGTATTATCCTTCATTTTTTTTTTTTTTGCTTTCGTCTTATGAATATTAACGACTCTTAAGTCTTTGAAAATATACTTTCGATTAATCGCGCACGAAAAATAACGACCGGTCGAAGACGTTTTCACCAAAAACGAAATTGATCGCTGAGATAGGTTTAATTTTATTTCAAAGCTTCGTATGGATTCGTTTTTTTTTTCGTTTTGAACAAAATCGTTCACTAGCTGTACACTAACTGTCAAACGATTTTAATTTATAATTACTATTTGTTGTATAGATAGTTATATTTATAGTAGAAATAAATCCGACCTGTTTTTCCGTGACGATCCTGGTTTTTTTTTCCACTGTTTTCTCGTCTCGAAAATTGGTTCTTGCGATATTATTTGATAAAATACCGTCTTTAATAAATGTATTGTTTTAGATGCAAATTTATACATTTTTCAATGAGACGAGTATTGTTATTATTTTTTTTTTTGTCTGTATCTTTAAAAAGAAATAATAATTTTTTTATCATTATAATGTAATAATATACGTGTATTGTTTTTTTTTTTTTTTTTTTTGTTGTTTTTACAGTGAGCGATTTTTTTTTTGATTTTTATTTTATCAATTGCGGAATTGTTTTTTATTTATATTTTTAATATCGTCACCCCGGTCGGTCTGAGGAGAAAAGTTCCGCGTTCTATACTGTTCGGAGAAACTGTTGTTTTTACAAGATAACATTTACGACCAGAATATTTAATACGGTGTATCCGATGACGGGTAGCTTGCCAGCTGCCTGTGTTCGACAACACGACCGACGGAAAACGGCACGGCGGCGGCGGTAGTAATTATTATAGTTTCGAATGAAAAAACCACACACTCCGTTATTCCCGTTAACTTGCGAGACGTCGACCATTTTTGGGAAAGTTGTACGATGAACCTCGCAGCAGTTCTAACATCAGATGGATTGTCGGAAACTTTGTATTTAATTAACGTAACCAGTTAATTTTCCGCTTCTAATTTATTAACGCTAATCGCGCGCGATGATCCCGGACGGTTTTTCAAATAATCATCGGTGTCCCGACTCGGTTTCGACGGGGTTTGTGCCCGAATATCGCAATGGATAAAATTATAATAAGCGCGCGCACACGTTGTATGCGTGTGTGTTTTGATCTACAAAAAAAAAAAAAAAACAATAACACGACAAAAACGAAACTGCTCAAAGTATGTAACGATGGAACGCGACGATTTCGTAATTATTTGAAAATTAAACATAGAACACGGGCGATTTATATAATGAAAATACAAATGAAATCTAATTAGATTTCATAAAAAACAGAGATTTAATCGCGATAAAATCTATTTTTCTCAATGATTTATAGCGATCGATAGACTAAATCGTGTCGCGTATCCGCGGGTTCGATCATTGGAGTACTTCCGTAAAATATTTACACGATCTCGTGATTGACTTTCTGACGGACGGACGGACGCGCAGTTTTATAGCCACCGGGTTTGACGAAGTGTTATATTGCCGTCGAGAAGAAAAAAAGAAAGAAAGAAAGAAAGTCACTCGGAGCACGTACCACGAGATTCTTCGTTGATTAAACTCGAATTAAACGCGGCGAACGGGATACCTAAGTTAGCCGGGAGGCCTCGAGGTAAATATTCGATGGAAATCGTCTCTTCTTCGAAATAAAGAACTCTGTTCATCGGTATTAAAACGCTCAGACTTTACAAGAATGTTTATTTTCGAAAAATAAGAGAACGCTTTGTGCCGTGTAAATTCACTCGACGAAAAACGTCAACAACGAGTATACGGCGACGTACACTCGTACATACGTTTTCAGGTCGTTCGACCGACGACGACGACGACGACGACGAGACGTCACGTTTTATATTTCACGATCGGACGAAAAGCTTCCTTTTCGGCTTCCTCGAATCGCCACGCCGCGGCGCCGCCGCCGTTGAGCGCCCCGAACGCGAGACCACGCGAAAAGATAATATAATATATAGCCGTTGGATTGAACGCGGAAACCGAGTATTTGTTCTTTGTCGACGAGATTTGAGTTTCCAGAGTACGGACGACGTAAATAATTAAACTCTATGTGAATTCACTGCACGACGACGTTTGTCGCGTACAATACACTTACAGAGTCGTGTTTTTTAACATCAACTCGAAAGCAGCGAAAAACGAAGTTTTGTATCCGAAAACGACGTCTGGTGTGCGATCGCAACGATTAAAATATTACATTTCTGACGCGTTTTTGTTGTTGTACTCGCGCACCCGCACTTGCCATGCCTATGCCCGGTACGAACGTTAAACTGTGGATTGAAAACGATCGCGATCTAAGTAGATACATATTTCTGTAATCGAAATCAAAAGTACGAAAGTACACTTTTGGATTCTCGGAAATCAATAGCGCGCCTATATGACTTTATTCGGAGTATTTTAAATTGATAATATGATCAACAGCGATCGCGTGTGCGTAGTGATCATTTTATGCTGCCGCGTAAGTCTGCGACTTTGGGAAAGGACTCTATTTATCCAAAGGACCTGTTTTTTTTTCCCACAAAAGAAATTCGATAATTTTTGGACATTTCGTTTTACGCGCGACGGTAATAACTAATGTTCGTCGATTGACGAGTGAAAACGAAACTATTTTTATTCGTCGTTAAACGCATTATCATACGAGATGCCATTTATATTGTTTTTATGATTTAATCAACGCTCATAATAGTATATTATCATGTCGATAATATGCGCGTGGACGATGTTACGGTCCGTTGTAATTTACAAGTAAAATATAATATGATGATGATTTTTACCGAAATACAAAACATATTTCGAATTTACCGCGTGCAAGTAGGGACGTGTTTTCAAAATCAAAACTACTCGGGAAAAATCCGTGTCGTCGTGAATCGATGGAGAATTTTTCATCGGAAATCCAGTACGACGACGGTTCCCCGTATACATAATTGTGCTTCACATTTCCCGGTATAGTCTGTTTCTACTGTATTTGATTGTATTATTTTTTTTTTTTTTTGTTCACATTAATGACGTACGTTCAAAATATGAATGGAATGTGCGCGACAACTTAATTTCGACTTCCACTGTTGAACAATTTTTAAAAGAGACACTAAAACCGAAAGCAATGTAGAGAATACGACTGATTAATTAAAATATAAAAGTCCCAGAGTAAAACTAAATTAAATATTCTAATGCAGTATAATGTTTTTATTGTGGTTCGTTTTCCACGAGAAAAAGAGGGGCCTGATATTTCGTCACGCACGACACACGTCGACAAAGTCTGCACACGCCTGTGGTTATTAATAACTGATAAAATACTTTAATGAGATCGCATATAATATTATGATTTCAATATCGTCTTAAATAAAACAATAATATTACAAACACAATAAAAGGTAATGCCCGATTGCGATATTCAAACGGTTATAACATGTACTACGCGCACATAATATTACTATAATAGTAATTTAAGGATCGTTTTTATTTGAAAGTATATTATTATTTTATTTGTTAAAAACTTTTCATTAAATATGAATATATTAAATACTATGGAAATTTCCGTTTAATATCTTTTATCAATAGAATGGCTTTTAGATGTAAAACTTGTATTTTTCAGATTTAATAAAAAAAAAAAAACCCCTTTAAATAATAATTAGAAAAAGGAGAAAAAAAGCAATCAAGTACTCCGTTATGTACTCGTATATTCGGACGCGATATCTGAAAATATTACAAAAGTGAAATTTTATAATATTATTCACAATTAGGTATTATATTATTCGTTTATGAAAAATATCATTTAAAAAAAATCATTTTAATATTTAAATCGAAAAAAAAAATAATAAAAAAAATACCTACCCGCGAGATAATTGACACAAAAGGAAACGAAAATAATAACAAACAACAAACCGAAAACGTTTTCTTTCTTTTTGAATGTAATAGTATATTTTCGTTATTTATCTTTATTGATTTCGGTCGAACTAAAATATCAATATTTGCGTTTACCTACGTGTACGCACAACACATCAGAGATGGACCGACATTATTCGATGCGTTACGGTCGAACGGATAAATCCATTATTTATATCCGACGAAAATCTTAAGCATGTCGCAACGACGACAATTTTTTTTCTTTTTTTTCTTCATTCGTTTGGGACGTTTTTTCAATGTTTTTCGGGTCGATTTCTAAAATGTAAATCCCACATCGGTCGGTCGTAAATGAGTTTCGTTCTTGTGGTGGGATATAGAACGACGACGAGCTTTAAGAATATTTCGCTCGGCGGTTGTTTTTTTTTTTCCCCTCCCCGTTCTATAATAATCTATTACGGCGCCTTTTAAAGGAAGAGGAAGAAAGAAAATAAGATACGGGTAGAAAATGAAAAATAATTTAAGTAATAAGAAAAAACGACGAAGACTTAAGCGGCGTCACTTTGACTCCCGGAAATTTCAGAAACAATATAGTGCGTTAGGTGTGCGCGCCGCAAACGTCGTTTGCGGCGCGTTTTTGAACATAATTTAAAACGTAGTCCCGTGTTTCGGATGGGGTTCGTAATAATATGTTACGATAATGGTGACGACGAGACGAGAACAGGCCTAAATTTATTAACGCGTCAGCGTGTTCGGTACGAGATATAGTCAGTCTATAAAAACGTTTACGATTTGAAATGATTTTGAATCGGTTTGGAAACGTTGAAAAAAATAAGTATTCATTTTCAATTGTACAGGCTTTAAATTTAGGCAGGTGTTTCGTAAAAGTCACCGTTTTAAGTTGAGATTACCATTCCGCATGGTCATACGCCAGGAAATGATCGAAGCGAAAACCGGCCACAAACAGAGTACTTCTAAGTGTACAAATTCGGTCCGGTGCGGGTACCGTTATTATACAATTTAGTGTTTACCTGAGCGGGGTAGTTTTTTTTTTTTTCCATTCTTCTAATGGCCGGAGGGTTTAAACCAAGCGAAATGGTTGATTTAATTTTATCGACGAAAATATAAATTTACGTTTTCCGCATTTTTGATTTCCCAAAGTTATTCGTAATAGCATACGAGTACCAAACGGAATAGGATTTAAATTTTTTTCACTAGAAAAACTTTTAAAAAGAGAAATAACAAAAGTATTCGACATTACAGTATTGGAGAAATTTCAAGTAGTTTTTTGGACATTTTATTGGTAGGCGCGCGCGCGCAATAACTTTTAAGTGTTTAACTACACAAATATAATAATATTTTTAACTTACCAATATTTTTAAGATATTTGCGTAGTATTTCAATTCCGCTTGAACGCAGTGTATTTCCAATAGATTTCGTGTATTGCTTGAATCGAATGGTTCAACACTCCAGTCGATCGGTGATAATTCGTCGCGACGACCGGCGGCGGCGCAAATGGGAAAAATCGTCAGCGGAGGCTGAACAAGGACATTTGACGAAAAAATAATAATTGTACATCGTTTTAGCAGTCTCGAGTATACGCGACATAATAGTATTATTATGTCCGATTATAGAGAGAACAAAATATCAGTGAAAACGACCAACGATCGACAATGTCATTGACTCTTATTCTATTCTTACTTTTCGAGGCAGCCCCCCGTTATTATTTACTCGGCGAATCCGCAGTCGACGCAAAAACGACGATACGATAATAATATACGCGAAAAACCACGTCGGAATCTTCTCGTCGCGACCGCGCGTATTTTCTTTGCGCCGCCGACCCCGCGCCCACCGTCTTCCGGGGGGTCGCGCGAGTCGTCGTCGGGGCGGAGATATCGCGTTTCGAGATAATTAAACACGGAATAAAGAGGCAAAACACGTCATCCGCGCGACCTTTACGCGAGCGCGGCGGAGGCGGCTGCGGCGGCGGCGGCGTCGTCGTCGTCGTCGCCACCGCCCGCCGAGTCGTCGAGACTCCGGGGTCCATTTAAATGCGACGGGGAAATAACGGTGCGCGACCGTCGTCGTCGTCGTCGTCGTCGTCGTCGGCCGGCCCGTCGTTTGGCCGCTTCTCGCGCGTCCAATTTATGGTCGGAGGCCGTTTGATTACGACGACTCTCGTTCATTCCCTTCCATTAAACAGTCGCCGCCGAGTAAACGACACGACCGCCGCCGCCGGGCGGAGAGGAGACGAGGAAAAGGACTCGCACAGAGAGAGAGAGAGCGGCGAATTCGAGAAGAAACTATATTATTACGCGCGACGGAGGGACGACGAAAGGGGGAAAAAAAAAACCGTTATCTCGTCGCCTCGATGTTTATTGTTCGGGCGCGATGAAATAAAGGCGGGCTGGGAAATTCTTCGAAGAAAAAAAAACCGCCGCCTCGTCTTTACCGAAAGACCGTTTCAATTATGACCGTCTCCTCAGGCGCAAACGGGCCGGAAATCGGACTGACAAATCGACCCCCCCCCCTTGTTATTACCTATACGGCGGCGTTTTTCGGCGCCTGATTTAATATTTTCTCTCCACTCGATACGACACCACCCCGTCGTCGCCGACGTATAATAGTCATTATTACAATGATGATGATGATGATGACGATAACAATATAACGTGTTTTTAGTTTCGTTTTGTTTTATTGCGCTCGTATTAGCATAGCCGTCGTCGGTCGGCCGACGTTTTGCACGACTGCGTATCGTCGTCGTCGTAACGGATTTTATTTCTGATTAAAAAATATAGCCGCGACGCGACGGCGTGGGATAAAACAGAGAAAACGCGTGCCCCACGACTTTTGATTTATTACGAGTAAAATAAACCCGTCGAAGCGTGCGCGCGAACGGTTTTTTCCTTTTTCTCACCTCCGCAGTTTTTTTTTTTCGCTGCAGACAGTCTGCGACGACGACGCCGGGCAGTCTCCGAGGCACGTTTGTAACTCGTGCGTTTACTCATACTTTCCACTTGTTTCGGCTAGTCATGTTAATCGCATCGAAATCGGTACTATAGCGGACATTTTCACAAACAGAGTGAAAAAAAAAAAGGTTTTACTCAATATCGTTTCGTAACCTTTTATCGATCGATATTATTTGCATGGTTTTGTTTTCGTAAGGCGTGGCCCCCTACCGTCGCGTCGTCGTGACGTTTTGAATCCATCTATAGCCGTTTATTATCGTCTCGACTAATTGACTTATTAAATTCATCATTGTGCCGGGTGATTTTCGACGTTGCCCGGATATTATTATACCGTAAAAACCATAATTTTTGTCATCGATCGTAAAACGTACGGTTGTTTTTTCATTTTTATAATATTCTAGCGCGCATTGTGTATTCAACCGTTTGTTCGTGCTCCCGTTTACGATACGCCATAATTGGAGAATATTTACACTGCTCGAGCATTTTAACAAATACAATGAACGTCTGATGTGTTACACAAAGATAATATAATTTCCGGTATAGTACGGAGAAAATAAATCGTTGATTTGTTGAAATAAATATTCTACGATCGAAAAGTAGTTATTTGTCGAGTACAATACAAAATCTTTGTACTTCTGCACCAGTTGAACACGGTTGTTTTTTTTTTTCACCGGTTTCATTGTGTCCTCTATTCGAGATGATCTCACTCTGGTTTTTTTCAAAAAAAAAAAAAAAAATCAATCTCGCTATAAAGTTGAATATTTTTTAGTGGATAAAATACGAGTATAATATGAGACATTATGAACGTATGTCTTGTTCAATTAGGTGATTTTTCTTTTTGTATTACCAACCGAATATTATGTACGTATGTTGGTTTGTTTCAAAATCTCTACTTTTTTTAAAATAACTATTTCCACGATTTATATTTTAAAATACACACACGGTCTTTAAACAACAAAAATAACGACTTATAATGAAAAGAAGATTTTTTTTTTTTGGTTTGTTTTTGGAATTTTCGGTATAATTTGTACCGATCTAAGTGAACGGAATACGAAAATTGTATCCTTAGTAGAATGTCACTTGTATTAGTTGTAACGATTTGGTAACGATTTATCGAATAACTGCACTATTACGCGGTAAACGAAATCGAAAACGAGTGTGTTTTTTTTCCATAGCATTTTATTTTAAACGACCGACATCAAAGAATATAGTACGTGTTTATGAAAAAACGAAAAATGAACTAATAAATCGTCATTTAATCGCTTCGGTTTGTACACGTAAATATTATAAGTTTAAATTTGTATACTTTATTATCGATAATAATAATAATAATAATCAATGTCAGAAGGTCACAAAAAAATAACGCGATGCGTTCGAACACGCGTGAACCGTGACGAAACGTTAAAACGATAAACATATTATCCAGATAACGCTGGCGATTTTAATAAGAAATATAATAATAATAATTGATTTCACGTCAATAAAACGATAATTCGACCACCGGAGAAGGAAAAAAAAACAATAGTTACATAATATTATTATCGCGCGGTTTGGTCGAGGTCCTGTCGATTAATTTTTATCCACGACGGCAATACAACTCGAGAAAGATTTATTTTAAACGCCAACAGCTGTGACTATTCGACGATTTTCAATGTAATTCTCAGAAAAACGATTGTATTGAAAAGGGAACGTATTCGAACGCGTTTAGTAGTAGAGGCCGGGACATCGGAAATCGTTTCAAAACTCAATCCGCGTGTCACACGATAATATTATTATGTGGCTCGTGGTAATTTTCAACGCGATTTTTAAACTCGGATTCGATTTCGGAACGAAAACGTTACTACTGCTGTCCGAGCGCATTTAAAGTTTATCGCGCGTAATAGCGACAATAATAATAGCTAATCGACGATTTATCAAATAATTTAAATAATAATAAAATTATCAAACGAAATCCAACGCCTGGGATACGTTGGGTTATAATAGTTTACCGATAATGTGATTTTGCTAACGTTTTGAAACGTAACGCGCGTTGCACTCCTCATTACTCGTTTGGCTCCTCGCGTTATAACACTTTAATTTATTTTGATACAAAACCCATTATCGTCAATCAATCGACACTGCTCAAATATTACGAATTAATTACCGTACGAAAGATCGCACACGTGCGGCCAAGCCACACGCAAATTATTATAACACGAAACGACACGTCGTAATAGAACGTGTACACGAGCGACGACGACGCGAGCTTTATTCAAATTAAAATTCGACGTATTCGTCGCTTAAGTATTCGTATTCGTGCCGCACACGTTTCCTTCCTTCGATAAATAATAACATATCGTATAAGGATATACTCGTATTATTATTATTATTATTATTATATGCAGGATTAGAGGTGCGAGAGTCGAATTTGTCAAATTATCCGCGAGATGTGGGATTTATTTTTTTAAATTCCATAACATTTTAGTACACTTATTACCGCCGTATTTATAGTTTGATCGATATCGCGCGCAAACACACACACACGCGAATACGAAATATTACATATTATTATTATTATTATTATGTTATTTGATTTGAAAATATTTACAAACAAATCACTTTGAATGCAAATATTTATACGTACACGTTCGCTCAAAGAGATTATTGTCTCCCCGTAAACTTTGAACTGTTATAATTCCAATTGAAAACACGGCATTCCATTCGCTACAAAGACATCACAGAGACCGATGGACTTTACGAAATTTCAATAAAACCATCATACGGTACAGTGACTTTAAGTATAATTCGTATAACCCGTTGTATATGAAAAAAAAAAAACAAAAAAAACAAAAAACGATTAAATCAAAATAATATATTAAACGATGTAAGATGATCCTAGTATATTTTACCGTATAATATTATTATTTGCCGAATCCGCGAGCGAAAATATTAGTGTAAATCATGTAAGACAATAATATTTTCTTTGTTCTCGACGTCCGTCGTCGTCACACATGCACATGAAAAAAAAAAATGAAAAAATTCCTAATGAAACACGTTTTATTTCACAATAATAATTGTTATTTGTAATTTTTTAAACTTACGTATTTATTTTCATTGCCAAATATCACAACTGCGTACATTGTGATTTGAATTCTTTCTTTCTTTTTTTTCTTCCAATAAGTAACTCTATAATATAGGACGGTTTTTATGAATTTCGCGCGTGTGTGTATGATAGATAGATATAGATAAATAGAGATAGAACGAGAGAGAGAGAGAGAATAAAGACTTTCGGTTGTACTTTAAGAAACTGTTACTGAAGTAAGCTATAAAAACAAACCTCTCGAGACTAACGTTGGATAGTTGCAGCACTTAAACATAAAGTTAACACGGCTTTTGACGTTTGACAGGAGTTATGTCAGCACGTTGAAACACGATCGGTATGGTCTGTGGAATAAAGTGAATTTTCGATTAAAGGAAATGTTAGTAGACACCACACACACGTAACAATTCATTGGAACGTACAGTCGTCAGATTTCTCGTGCGAAATCACTTTGTTGTTACTTTACATGACCGCGAATGAACGCAAAATGAATAATATACATGTTACCCGTAGGTGCTTAGATTCACAGTGAGTGGCGTGTGTTCGAGAGAGAGAGAGAGAGAGAGGCGAAGAAAGAGAGAATCCATCGATTCGCCGCGCCGCCGGCATGAAATTAAAAACAGTTGATTATATTCGGGAATACTTTTTCATGAAATTCGCGACTTTTAGACATCTTTATTTTAAATAAACAGTAAGAAAAATGTTAAATTTGGCACAATAATATTTGTCACGTCTATCTAAATCTAATTTCATCTATGTCTATTCGTATAAAACCTATAGTTTTAAATGAGAAAACAATTATTAACTTTTTTTGATACTTTACGTTTTGACTCTACGTTTTTTTTTTTCTAATTTAAAGAGTCGGTAGTCAAATTAACTGTAAAAATAAAAAATAGAACATTATTATCGTAATTTTGCACGAATTTAAAAGTTAAACGATATACTTTTGCAAATAAATTCCGACCCGAGTATAATATAATAGAACGACTATAATATAGTCACGCTTTAAATAATTGTACTTACGATGACTGTTTACTACTACTTACTCGCGCAGGTACGATTGAATTAATTCTCAAACAATCATTTATCAGCTATACGAGGAATTATAATATAATAATATATGCGCGTATGACGTCATTCGCGTCGTCTTATTTAATTTTTAAAACGTAACGCTCAAACACCGTTATGATAAATAAATAGAAAACAACTTATGGTTTCAAAATAATAATATAATCTATTTTTAAATCGAAGATTTTTTTATTTTATTTTTACTATTTCCCACAAAAGCAATACGAATCCGTGATTAATGAATACTTTTTTTCTCCCCCGTCCGTCCGACAATAATAAATGCGCGCGCGGTTATAATACTACATACGTATTATTTGTATATATAGATATTATTCATTGCAGCGCACATAAATAGTAATTTTTATCTTTAAAAATATTAACCATTGGCCGATATTTATGTTCAAAAAATTGCATTTATTAGATTATTCTGCGGTAAAATGCGAGAAATAAATCACACATCTCGGTTTAATAAAACACCCATAACTAGACTAAAGTGTGTTTATATTGTAGGAAATCGTTTAGCTTAATGGGCGGTATAACGTTTTATAATATACTTCCGCTATTTTTAAATCAATTTACATGAAATACGAGTTAATCTATACACGCTGCGCTCGTTCGCGGAATTTAGAACTCAATAATACACGCATTATGCATAATATATTATCAAAAAAAAAATAAAAAAATACATACACACTCCGAGTCGAACTGAATAAACTATCATACGACGCGTCATAGACTACATTTATTATTTCGGAGATTTTTTTTTTTTAAATTCCGGTTGTAGGATTTACTATTTACGTTCGGAAAATGACAACTATTTTAGACTCTCAACGTAAAGTGAAATATATTGGTTTTATAGCAACGTTTTTTTTTTTCCACTCTCTCTCTCTCCTCTCTTTTTCTACGATAAAAGTTTTGAGTGGAATGGATAGTAAATCCGTACGTACCAAAAGTTTCACGCGGAAAAATTTTTGATCGGAAATCGGACACAAATGATACTTTGAACAGGTGATTTTCGATTTTCTCAGTAGATTTCCCGAACTCGAGGGAAAACCGAAAAACTTGGAAACAACGTTAAATTCTGATTTGATTATTTCCTTTTGATTCGATCAGCGATCGATTTTGCGTTCTGTACAACTTAAAAAATATCTTATGCAAGGTTTATTTTCAAAAGTTCAGTCATATTATAATATAATATACGTGCACTGATTATTATTGTTTTTTATTTGGTTTACGATTTTCTTGTCGAGCTTTTTATCATTGAACGCGCCTCTTTTAACCTTTTAAAAACAGTAATTCGGGTACACATTGGCAAACATTTTTTTTTTTATGGAAAATCGTTTTTCGAATACGCAGCAAATCAAAACGAAAGATTCGACGACGACAAAGGACTCAAACTCGGCACCTACGACAGTGTCTATTGCGGCACGTCGTCGTCGTAATAATTATTCGAGACAAATATTACTAGTAGGCGCCGTAATAAAGCTGCCGCGCCGGCGCCGTTACGAAAAACAGTCATTCGACACTGTGTACGTATTCGTTTTATATAATATAAACAGAAATAAACGGCGTATAAATGCGATAAGAACTCGCAGAACAAGTATATTTTTCTCGTCGTTCGATTTTATTTCCAAAGGAGTGCATTCGAGTTTTAATTTAAAGACGTGCAATAATTTTCACGAGTCGACGCGTCACCGTTAATAACACTATACGGGTTTCGTTCGTACGATTTTGGAAAAGCGTCTCGTACGGGAGAATGGTGGAAACGATTTGGAGAGCAGCTACGCGCGTCGTCGTCGTCGTCGTCGTCGGCGGCGACGTTTCCGAAGAAGACGAATATTAACGACGACGACGGTCAGATCGAGTGCAAACGCCATGACGACGACGCGGGGCAACGATTTTAATTAGTTATTTTTATGTGGTTTTTTTCGCATACGTTCTCTCGGGCAACTCGGACATTATCATCCGACGGCTCGGGGATTCATTGAATTAGATTACACACACGCGCGCTTAGATTTATATAGAAACTCGACTCGCGCGGCGCGCGTATTGTCCGCCATTGTATCGAAACGCCACTCGTGAATTGGATTCGGGCTGCTCTGCTTGCGGTACGTATTATATAATATAATCTAGTGCGATTATCTTTTCTTAACGAACACAAATTGACCCAGAGTTCTTTGCGCGCGGCCATTTTAATTGGGCTCCATCATTACGCGCGATATGTCCGGTTTTCAAAACCACTACAGACCACCGTTCCGCGGATTTATAGAACGGTAATATTCACCGGGTTGTACGCCAAATGTATATATACGTAATATTATAATATATTATTAGCCATTCGAACTATATTATAGGCACTCGTCTCGCGTCCGATACGTTATAAATTAATGTTGTATTTCAATCGTTCCGACGATATTACGTGTTTATTTTTTTTTATTTTTTTTTTCTTTCAAAACGGCTAATTAAATACCGCGGACCGCGCAGACGCACCGCGCGTTGTAACAAAATGGGAATTGAAATTTCAATTCCGTTCCGTTCCGTCGTTGTTAAAACACGTTCGAACCTACTGGAAAAAAAAAAAAAAAAAAAGAGATAATAAAAAAACCTCGTTTTCGATTTGAAAACGCGGAAGGCGGCGCGCGTGTTGTTTGCATTTATGAAACGCCACGGTGGATTATATTATGATAATTGAAATATATTGGGCGCGACGACCTCGCGAGTCGGAACTCGCAACAAACGCGGAATAGAGGTTTATTTTCGATATTTCGTTTGAATCGACGAATCAACTTCGTGGCTCATGGTCGTTTTCGAAAAGTGCGCGCTTGAATACATAAACGCGCAAACGGGAATGGGCGTTTTTTGTTTTTCGAAAATGTTTAAAAGACAACACGTGGAAATCGTCACACAATGGTCACAATGGCTGCTCGTTTGAAACCACAAAAATGTTATGACAAGTTATTATTCGTACGTGTATCTATTTCGGATAATAATTACTCTACACAGGACGTTTCCATCACGTGTTTGCACACAATAGAAATAATTTTAATACCGTTTTACTATAACGCTATACTAAACGTGTCGTTTATACAAACGATAGAATCGTCGATCGTATTGTACTACTATAATTAGAAAATACATTTTTATTTACCCAATAATGAGATAGACTTTTTTTTTTATGCGTTGGAATCATACTAAAATGAACTAAACAAAAATTAGTAATCACCTGACCTTTAGAATTCAAAGGTTAGGGCCCACAAAGAAAACCCCTACGTTCTCATAGACCTATCGAAACCCCGCGTGTGCCCGCGATACTGATATCGCGCTGCTAAATTAAAATTATTTTCCTTTACTTACCATTCAAGTCTGACGGGCAACGACACTGCGCTGTTTATTGTCGCACTGACGTGGTATATCATGCGCAAATGATTGAAATATTGGTCGCCGAGTGTCTGTGAACGGCAGCGGATGTATTTTTGGAGAACACTGTGCGTTTTGTTTATTCGATACGTAATTACCTTCTAGCCTAATAAAGAGAAAATAATTTCAAATATTAAACAAAATGTATATGGTTTTAAGGATTCTCGTTTTTCGAGTATTTTAACTAATAGATTCGCAAAAGTGCTTTAACTTGTAATACTCGAAAGAAGTATTCGAACAACAATGGTAAAGTATAAAATTAAAAAAATCTCCGAAAATAGTTAGGTAACTTTATTCTCGCTAATATCCTTCGGCTGACAATTAAATAGCTACTGCGATATGATAAAAAAACTTATTTATTAACTAATTATTATTATTACCGTAGCTGTTTGTAAGTAGCACTTTATAAAGAGAAATATTTCTCCGAATTCTCAGAATCTTTTAGCATCAAACCCAACTTTTGAGTATTTTAAATCCGAGTACGCCGAATACAAAGTGAATAATTGTGAAAACTGAAAATATTTTAAGTAGATATTGACGAATACAACTAAATAATTATTAATCGACTCGAGTCGATTGCTATTACCTCTACACACTTGGCTTCCGAAAAATAAAATATTTTTTATTTAATGTGTTTTGAAAACCGTATTTACGAACACTACGTTAAATAGTATGACTCCATATGTCTTGTGCACTTTGCATATTATGAGTTATGCGTTGGTCATTGATTCTAGAATCAGATGAAGCGAGAAAAATGTATACTTACTCGAATGGATTTTTTAAACAACTTTATGAATATACTTTTGAAGTAACACCTGAGAAAGGAGGCGAGTGGTTCAGAAATTCTCGCCAACGTTTCTGAGCGTAAATTAAAATTGAAAAAATACTCGCGGATAATCTTAAACACGTCGACTCTCGACCGTTTTTAACGTTTTCGTCGGACGGAACGAGTATTTCCGAATGTTTTGTCAGTTTTACAGTTATTCATTGGCAACGGTCAATCTAACACAGCCTTCTAAAAATAATATAATACGTCTATATTTTATTAAGGTAATACAAAAGTAGATTGTATAATATGTGTGTATTGGAATCACACAAGTCCCATACACAAACTTTTCGAATAAAATCAATCTCCGATGAATAGTGTAATTTTATAAACTGGCGAACGAAAGGAAAACTTTACGTCCGACAATATCCCCTCCTGAGCTCTTCTGTCCAAACATCGTGTCGAATAATATCATCAAATACGGAGGAGAAAAAATTTACCGTTCTTTTGACAGTTCTTTCGATTTAAACACTTCAGACCCATTGAAAATAAAACATCGAGTGCTCTTTCCCTTTGGAAAAAAAAAAAAAAAAACGCTTTCAAATTTTCTATACATTCGCGTAAAACGGTTTTTTTTTTCTTCCAATTCATAATCAACAACCATTACGCGGAAAAAATTAACAGTTGTCGCGTGCACACCCTCGGAGCACGAAAAATCGGTATCTAAAAATATTCTAATATTATAATATGCTCACAAGTGGGCGCGGTGTTATATTATAATCGAAAAAATACAACGCGCGGGACGTGGCGGCGCGGCGCATTCGCGTTCTTTGTGCTCGGTCGCGCGGGCGACGACCGTGGCATCTCGATTATTTCAGCGCTCATAAAACAACAGGTATATAATATCACCGCGAGATGATGGCCCAAGTATAATATAATATCGTGCACGTCGTAAATTATAATTTATCGCATCGAAAATCCCGACGTTACGCGCGACAGTTATTTACGCGTCAATTAAAAACTGACAGACGGAGCGGGCGGGGAGAAATTCAAAAGAAGCGGTTCGAATATTATTATCACAACGGGAGAGGTATACGCGTGGAAAAAAATTCGAAATCAAATTATTCTCGACGTTAATTCAACTATACTGTGTCCGTCGGAACAGTTGTGTTATAATATTATATTAATCGCGTAAAATAAAACCTTTCGCTACGAAGTCACATTTCAGCGCATTGTTCCGCGCAATTATTATTATAATAGATTGGAAATTCGATCGCCGCGCATATGTTATTTGCGAATTTCGTGTGATTATTAACTAATAATAACAAACGACCGATTCGGCTAAACCTTCGTCGTCGGAAGGCCTTTTTTTTTTTTTATTGAAATATAAAAACGCGTTTAGGTATAATCACGTTACAATTTTTTATTTTTCAATCGTAAACATTTTATTTGAAAATTTTAATTAAAAAAGTGCTGATGCAAAATACAGTCTTGTCGCGAGAAATATACGGCGTACGAAATAGAGCGGGTCACTGGGCGGTGTTTAAATTTAAAAGTAATGATAATGTTCCGCAATCGAGAACGGTCTTAACGGAGTCGGTGTAATATATTTTGAGGATATTGATTTTATGTTAATTCCGGGGAAGAAAAAAAATAAAAAAATAATAGTATACTTTATATTTGAAATTATACGTTTCATCGAAACTCAAAGTCTTAATCTCTGCTCGCCGCCCGTGGAAGTATGTGTGACAAACAGATTTCTAAACTGCAACTTTGAACGAATATAGGTATTCCGAGCGGAACGATATAATATTACGTCTTCGTGTCTTGAGAGAGTGACGGTTTTAAATAATATCAAATTATCAAATGAAATTCTCAAAACAAACTTCTATTATAATAATACGAATAGTTCACATTCCATAGTTGAAAATCATATCGCGTTCGAAAACGTTCAACTTGATTCTAGATAAAAAATATTATAATAAATTTTGAAAATACACAAACTATAAAAAAAAAAAATGGTTATTTTCGCAGTGTACAAATTATAAAAACTTTTTAAAATTTAAAAATCTCCCGTTTTACATTTAAATTCTGACCAACGTGTGTGGTATTAATTTAAGGCTCGACTTAAAAACTTCTATTCAATAAAATATATATTCATATAGTTAAAGCAACAGAGGTTACCAACGTATATTTTATGTTAAAATTAAAAAAAAAAAAATTAATAAAAGGCGAAGCTATTAATTTTATTCATAACTACTTTTTATCAACTTGAATAATTTTTAATTTACACTTTTGAAAATCATTTTTTTTTTTTTTTGGACATACATATATTATGTAGTGGATAATATCGATAATATTAAAATATTACTTACCATATTATGTGTTTTTGTACATATTCGAGTTTGAAATCGAAATGCCATTTTTTTTTCTTCAAATTTTGACTTTTAGAAGACGTCTTTTAACTTGAGTTTTTTTTTTTCGCGATGAATAATATTATTTTGGCTTGTCAAAAACTCTTGAGAATTATTATGGAAAAAGTCACTCGATAAAATCGATTAATAAAATATAATAAAATAAAAAATTAAAACTCACCATTAACAGCGTCGTCGCCAACGAAATTATGAAATAACAATATTGACAACGGATTTAAATTCGCGCGATGTTCCCGTCGCGTCGTCGTCCGGTACTAGACTGAGCGCGCTCCGGTCCTTTCGAAAGTCCTGCGATCAGAATTCGTTGGGTCGCTCGCGCCGCGCGGCTGTCATTGGTCCGGTGGCGCGCGCCGCTCGGCTTTCATTGGCCGCGTCGTCCTCGAAGTTTAGACTGGGGCGGCGATGACGTAAACTTTCAATTATTTCGATTTCGACACGCAAACACGCACATTGTTATTATCATCACGCGACTATTATACAACAATAGTGTTGCATCATCGTCGTCATTATTTCCATATAATTACGTAACCGTTACATTTCGAATAATTGCCAATTATTCTTACCGTATCGTATTTGATGACTAACGAAGTTATGTAATATCTCGACTATACTTGTTACCAAACCATATTGGTTTTACCATGACGTGTGAGTGTGTGTTTTGTTTTGCGTGCCCTTCCTAACCCGGAAAAAATGGTCCGATTTTCAGCTTCAGTAACGGTTTCTGGTAGATAATCTCATTTAGTTGGTACGTTTTTTAAGGGTGATTTTTCGAATTTCCACAAAAGTTTAAAAAAATACATCTTATTTATAAAAATGGATCGCAAAATGTGTTGTAAGCGCATAACTCAACGACCCTTGAACCGATTTCGCTAATTCTTTTTTTATAATATTCCTTGAAGTACGAGGATGGTTTTTATGGAGAGAATTGTTAAGAAAATTAACCCTAAGGGGGTTAAAAGGGGTAAAAATGGAAAAAATCCTGAGTCACTGGAGCTTTGTGGTATTAAATTTTGTCAATAGTTTCATTTAATATAGCTGAGGCCCCTAAAGAAATTCGAACCCTAAGGGGGTTAAAAGGGGTAAAAAAGGTGAAACTAGAAAAATTCGCCTGGCCGGAACTGCTGGAGCTTTGAGTATGAAATTTGGTCAGCAGTTTCGTTTTATATAGTGGAGACCCCATGGGAAAGGATTTTTCGAAATTCGACCCCTACCGGGGTTCAAAGGGGTAAAAAGGGTGAAACTAGAAAAATTTGCCTGGCTGGAACTGCTGGAGCTTTGAGTATGAAATTTCGTCAGCAGTTTCGTTTTATATAGTGGAGACCCCATGGGAAAGGATTTTCCTAAATTCGACCCCTACCGGGGTTCAAAGGGGTAAAAATGAAAAAAACTGATAAAATAAAAAGTTATACTGCACACGGGCGAAGCCGGGTTATTCAGCTAGTACGTATTTATTATATAAGTCTCTCTTGTCCTATTGATAGTTGTGTAAATAACGCGTGTAAAGTATTCTTTGAATTATTCTATTCCTAACCGTGTGGAGACGGCATGCAGTTTGACGTGTTTTCCTGAAAATCGAAAGAAACGCCCGAAAATAACGAACGAAAATCGTATAGGGGTGTGCTTTGTTTTTTCAATAAATCGATCTAGTGCAATGAGGTTTAGCGAATTACTGTTTCTACTCGAATAACAAATCACGTGGAAAAAAAATGGAAAAGTACTAAGTGATCTTGATAACGTTGAATATATACTCGTATTTTCAATTAATTAATAAAACATAATTAAATACCGTCTGTTAATAGCGTGAGTAAGATAAAATTCCATCGCTTTTCGTTATTTTTCAAATCTTTTATAAGTAAAAAAAAAAAAGAAGAAAATTAATAAATGAATAAAAACAGACGCCGCCGTGAACTAGAAACCATTTTTGACGACACGTGATAAAAAAAAAAAAAAAAAACAAACAAACGGTCAGTGGTTTTTTTTTTTCGGCCGAATCGTCTGAGAATAATAGCCATCGCTTTTATGGTGCCATTGTTTGTACAATAGCGTTGTATAACGTTGGAAACGAAAATTTGCGATATTTTTTTTAAACATTAAACCGCAGAAAGCTTTTACGTAACGCGTATTCGTATGGGTTTTTATTCCGATCATATATTATAATGAGAACCGAAATAAAAATCGCAGTTTACATTTTATTCGATTCGCTCTATGGAAACTCTGCGGAAGACGACGCGCGACGTGTCCGTTGAATATTTCGTTGTTTTTTTTTTTTATTTTCATTTTTTCACCATCTATTAATACATAATATATTGTATTTCCGCGGGCGATTCTTCTCGTTTTACAACGAAATAAAACGTCGTCTAAAATCATTATTAAATTTCGGTAAAACACGAATGTCGCGACATATTATACGAGTAATATACTCGTACGTGGAAGTTTTCGCACGAAAACAACGCGAGCATCAACAATATAATTTTTGAACGCGCGCGATACGCACACAACGGTGTCGCCGTGTAGGTAAATTAACATTTTCTGTTGAATAATTTAATAACGAGTGTCTCTAACACTTTTCGCGCGAACGAAACATTCGGAACGAAATTGAATAACCGTGTTCAACCGTTTCGCGCGTATCTATATAAATTAGCGCAAAAGGTCCGCGCGCGCGCAACAAACCAACCGGGTTTTGAATATTTTTTCAACCCCCCACCCCCGAATTAATTATAAACGTTTATTTTTCACTCCGACTCGCCGCTGCGGGTCTCGTCGGCCGTACGGAACATGACGTTTCGCGTTGGTTTTTACACGTCGCGCGTCGTCGTCGTGTATTACGACCATGCGTGTGTTTTTATCATATTGTAGTTGGACTTCGCAGTGACCAGGTGGTGCGGTACCTGTTCGCATAATTCTAAAAAAAAAAAAAGGATGAGATACATATTACTAGGGAACGGATTTGATGCATTTTTTTCTGAATGTCCGAAAACATTGGTTTCCAAGCAAAAAGTTCATTTCATACATCAAAGAATTAAAAAATGTAACTTTTATTTTGCATTTTTTCGCATTTTTAAGACTTTAATGCATTTTTAGAGCATTTTTTGAAATTTTTAGTGCATTTTGTGGTTTTCAAGTCGTTTTTTCAACATTTTTTCCAACATTCATTCTAAAAAAAATTAAAATACCTAAATATGTATTATGTTACGAAATTATTTGAATTGAGTCATTACTTCATCGTTTAGTATCGCGTATAACCTCGTCGTTAACGTTTTCGAGTGATTTTCGTAGATGTATTTAGTTTAGTTTTGTTTATTCCACGAAGTTTTTGAAAACGCCCAAGGCCAAATCTTCGGATGTTTGTCGTTTGCGGTCATACGTTCAACAATACGGGGAATCAATTTTTTCTACCGATGTTTTTTTATAAGTTTAAAATTAAAAATTTTGTTTCTATTGAATATTTAAAGGGCATTTTTATCTAAGGGCATTTTTTGACGTTAAAGCATTTTTTTAAGGCATTTTTCTTGTTTTTTAGAGCATTTCAATCCGTTCCCTACATACACTGCTGCGGACAGCGGCTAGCCTCTCTGCCGCGGAGAGCGCGTGTCTTTTTGTCATTCGAACACGACTCTGACTGCGCGCGTTCGGAAAATGATTTTCGTTTTCGAATAGTATATACCCACGTGTTGTACGTACGTGTATGCGTGCATGAAAAGTGCAGAGCGCTCGTGAAAAAAATATTTGTCCGGAAAAATTTAAACCAGTAGTATTGGCCGGAGGAGTATCGTCGTCTCGCGATTCGGATTTCGTACGAACGCGAAACTACGTACGTATTTATCTCGTCAAAAGAAATATATTAAACAAAAAACCTCGATCGCTCGAATCAAATCGGGTTTTGTTTTTCAGCTTTTCCTTCCGCCAAGGGAAATTGAACTGAAAAATCGAAAAATAACATAATATTTAAAATACCTTTTATGGTCTGTAATTTCCGATGTGAAACGTCGTCGTCGTCGCCGTCGTCGTCGCGACATGGTGCTTTCGGCGTACGTTAAATACGTTCGACTGCACGCTGGTATACACGCGCAATAATAATATATTCAGCACCACTCTTTTGACAATCTGAAATTGTGTTATTTTTATCAAAGAAAGTGTCTCGAGAATATTTAAAAACAACAAACAGATGGAAAGCGAACTGGAATAATTGTCCGCGCGGTCGATATTAAAAACAGTGTGAAAACGTCTAAACAAGAATACCTGTCTTAATGAGTATTTCAATATTTCTTCTTCTATCGTAGAGATATTATATAATTATATTGTAATGAAAATTATATCGACTTTTATTTTATACTCGAGTGACGGCGACGCGGGCGATATTTGTTTCGTTGAACTCCTGTAACGTGATCGTCAAAAGAAAATAATTAAAAAATAAAATTAGACACAAGAATCGGATGAAATTCCGTTGGGTGTGTTTGATATTAGTAAAATGTCTCCTTATGAGTTCCAAATCGATTTTTCGTGAGTATATCGTGACTTTTGATTCGTTCCGCTTCGATTCGACTGCACTCGGAACCGAAAAAATAGTTTTGATATTACTTTTTCGGCAAATTATTAAAATTGAATTATTAATGCGGGAATAATATCTTTCCATTGTCCGTTGTGTCGTAATTATTCAACAGTGTTGAACAATCTAATAATTCTCAGTTTGAATACCGACAATAATGTTTAATTTCAACTCAATGTGTACGAATAAACCGTAACATTGTTATGGCTAACATAATAATATATATGACGTATACCTACCGAGATTTTTTTTTCCCGTCGCAATACTATATCATGAGTAATTCTTTAAGACGCTTACCGCGAAACCGTTTAAAACAAACATTGTTCCATTTATAGTTCATTAAATCAAACGGTACGGTGAGTTGATTTTCTCGAAACAATTAAAATGCTTAATTGATACAAAGATTTAAGGACGGAACGACGACGACGGAAAGAAACCATTAGTCTTTCTCTATACGAGAGGGGCTTATTTATTTTTGTGGCTCACACGGTACAAAACGTCTATTGAATCGATAATGATAAAAAAAAAAGAAGAAAGGCTACGTTTCGGTCTAATACAGTCGTGCGGTATAAATGTTGAGTATAATTTTTTCAGTGCGATCATCATTTAAAACGCAGAAACGAAAGAAAAAAAAAACAAACAAATTATAACCCAACGATTAATATTATTTTAATTTTTATCGACTTGTTTAAAAACTCCGTTTTCTATAGTTGGACGAACGGAAATAACAATCGTCTATCGATTGAAAAATTTAAAAAAAAAATTCCTTATAGATTTATTACAGATGGATTCTATATCGCGGATTTTTAATTACACACATACGACGAGGATTTATCGAAAAACCCTATACCTAACTGTGTATTTATAGTTTTTATTTGTTTTTTACGAAAATGCAGTTCGAGAAATAGTCTAAAAGACGAAAGAACGAAATTAAAACGGAGAACAGACGTGTTTGATAATAATAATTATTATCGTCGAATACTATACTGTATTACAGTGTAAATAAATTATTTTACAAAAATTAAAACATCGCGTCGATAAATAATATATGACGCGATTACGACTAAAACATACACCGGGAATGATGAGTTATCATCGGAGAGCTCCGCCGCCGCCGTCGTTTCGAACAAAGGATTTATAACGTGTGTAATTTGTATTACAAACGGGAACGTAGAACTCGGTGTGGAACCGATAACGATTACGGTACAACATGGTGTTTACATTGACGTTTCCATAATACATAATATCGGTTGTTTATTCAAATGAATATTATATAATTATAGAATACAATAGTAGTTGTTTTGAGTGGTACGTTAGGACAACATCTTGTGACCGGGTTTAAGGACTCGAAGTAATGACCGTGGGTCAGCGAAGCGCGAGGAAAAAAGTATTTCCAAGACCCTTTCCCTTAGCCTAAATGTAATCAAATTTAATTTAATTTTACACCAACGCGCTAACCAAACAGAACTCAAAATACTTGTTTTATTGATATAATCACAAAGTTTCTTTAGTCCTTTAATGCGTCGGACTCTAGACACGGTTACCGGTTTTGCCTTATTATCCCCGGGAAAGTACACTACAAAACAGTATATTATTATCACGGATAAGTACATTACGTTAAATTAAAAAAAAAAAAAGCAACATTTTATTCGCGTACGACGCAGTTAATACAACAGAGTAAAGATCATATTATTTTACTTATTTATTTAATCATACCCCTTTCAACTGTGAACTATTAAATTTTCACTCGAAATGTCTAACCGTATTATCGTATTATTATAATATTGATGATTATTAATCACAAGTCAAATCGAAACTCGGTAGGCTCGCGTTTTGATATTTTATTATATCTTTGAAACTCTTTTTACTACCGTTATAACGACGATTTAATTGTCGTAACATTATGCGAATTCGGTTTTTGTTCCTGTGTGGTATACACACGGACTGCGTCAGGTCATTAGCGCGCGACACAATATACATCATATTATATAATTTACATAATCAATAATAACTTTTAATAATTCTTACTTGTTTTTCTTTCTTTTTTCATAACAATTTCAATTCGACGAAAAAATATCGCGCGCTTTATCCTATACTGCAGTGTGTTTCTCCGTTTTGATTCCTAAACGTAATTACGTTTTATTTTTCATTTCGTTGTTGCACGAGTTTCAATAATTAGTCGAATAAGCACGAGTATTGTATAGTTGAAAATTCTGTCTCGATTCTGTTTTCTTTAATAAATGTTCAAACTTAATAATATTATTTCTGTGTGCATTAAATGTATAATTTTTTTTTTAACGAAGACATTGTGTCAAGAAGTCATTCCTTTATCGGTCAGAAATTAAAATCGTTTTCTCGCGAACGTATAAAATTGAATTGATTTTCGTTGATATTGTAATAATTTAAAATATTATATGGTTTTATGGCCGTTGCACCTCGTATAGTAATATTATATATATATATATATATATATTATATTTAATTAAATACCGAGTAAAAGCAAATGAAATAATAATAATTGTACTTGTCATAACACGAGAAACTATAATAAAAATCTGTGTTCAAATATTACGATCGACTGAAGCGATCATAATACGACGAATATTCGATAAGTCTGTCGCGCGTTGTATTTTATCGAATATGATTTTTTACAATAGATGTTTTTTATTTAAAGTTTCTGTCGGCCGTCTTTAACGTAAGGCTATAACAAAACGTTCTAACGTACGTATTGCGTTCATCTGTATCGTTCGTTTTTCAACTATTTTTTACTCGATCGATTGGGCGTTTTCGGTTCCAATTATTATTATACTATACGTAATAATAAAACTGGCTGGTAGCCGGCGACTGTTCCAGTACTTGACCAAAACTCGCTGAAATCAAAGCGAACTATAGACGATATTATCACGTCGACGCGTCGCGGTTCTCCCCGTTAACCTGCAGACGATGGATCGCCCTATCGAAACTCTCAACGCGTGTTGGCATGGTTACATAATAATTCACCTGGTCTATGCTCGTTTTGATATTTTCATTCGTACCGCGGCTGTTCCTTTGTACTACGTATTTGCGTTGTTTTAACACTTAATGCGGCCCGGGGGAGGGGGGGGGGTAAGGACGAACAAGATCGGCGCTCTGAAAGCCAACGATAAATTTCCTGCCATCTATAGTGGGGCTCCGAACCGTTACGAATACCATACGGAACAACGCGGCGTAGTGCCGACTCGGACCCGTGCTCGCGCCCCACACGAGGACACCTATACGACTGTTGTAGCAATCGATCGCCGTACAGAGAGAGGTACGTTGAAATCGAGAGATTTTCGCGTGCTAATTCGAATAAACACGCCGCCGCCGTGGCGCGGCGAAGGGGTAGTTTCGGAGCGCCCGCGTCGAATTTCTCGGTCTGGGTACCTGCTGAGTAATAGATTTACGATCTAGTCGGACCATAACATAAATATTATAGATAAATCGGTATGACGTGTTATTTTTACTACGTCACTATACAAGCGGCGCGGCGGCGGCGTCGTCGTGGTCAGCAATAATTTTCTAACAATTATCTAATTAGTATTATTGATTCAACACGTTTGAATGTAATATATTTTATAATGTCGTAAAGGAATATTTTTATTTCAAATAAATGCCTATCCCCATTATTGTTCTCGTATCGTATATTCTTAACGATTAATATTTTATTTACTCGTATAGTGGAATAAAATATTATTATTAATTAAGTATGGACGGCAGGGGCGCGCCCAGGGTACTGTTTGGGGAGGGGGGAATATTACATTTCAAACTCAATTGCGTGACTTTATAAATTATACATAACGTATAATAATAACAATGAATAAAATATTATAGGAAACGACATTTTTTATAAACCCCAAACTATTTGCAATAGGAGCGGGGTGGTAAATTTTGAACCACCCTCGGCACGTCCCTGGGCGGGGGGTGTTTGGAAAAAAAACATTTGCTCCCCGTATTGAAATAGTCCGCACCGCGTCCGCGCAAAAATAACGGTAAATCAAGAATTTATAGAAGAAAAAAAATTGGAAAACGCATTTCAAATGCACGTGAAATATTTGGAACCCAATATATTGGATCTACTCGTACGTAATATGTTAATTGAAAATAAATATAATTATTAATGTAAAGAATAAATTATCATAATGTATTTAATACGTTAACGATACGTTAGTGTTGTTAACTATAATAGTCGGTTATAAATACTATAGGTCTCGTTTCCTATAATGAGATGCGATATCCTTATCGCGCGCAATCGAACAACCGAAAGATTTTATACGTGAACAATAACACTATCGTAGTAAATGTTATGATATTATTTATATAGCATATTATAATATGGTACGAATTAAATTAAACAGGAGAGTAACACGCATATTATACGTCATTTGAATACTAGAAAATTATCATAATATACCTTATATTCGAAAAAAGAAATACGCATAAATCCCAATACCAACAAAACCATCATGAACATAATGTTTAAATATACGTATACGCGCGCGCGCGCGCGTGGGTGTGCGTGTGCGCGTGTGTGTTGTTTAATACTTAATAAATTGGAAACTTCAGTTCAACAACAAATACGAGAACATCCACTACTACTATATCTGTGCACCGAAAGGAAAACTTGAAATTACTAAGTAGTTTAAATTAAATTTAGGATATCTATTTTAAGCTGTTTTACTGAATGTAGAAATAGTTTTATTAAGTTTCATTTCCGGTCTAGAACAAAATGACATTTCATTTTTTTAATTATTTATTTTTATTTTTTTTTACGCGTACTCATTCGTTAAGACGTATTAAAATATCATAAATTATGTAAGCATACAGAAAATACACCGACAATAATATATTATAATCCAAATTGAATTGTCTAGGTTGTAATGATTAGGAAAGAAAAAAAACGATTCAAAACCGACAAAGTGAATTTAGATTGAAATCGGAAGGGAAAATTATAAAATGTCAAGTGATGTGGAAACTTGGCGGCTACGTTTTTTTTTTTTTTTATGATAATACTCTAAATAAAAAACAAGTAAATGAAATTCCAATACTTAAATTAATGAGTTTTAATAGTAATATTAATATTGATTCCTGTTTAGGACGCGAGAGAGCGTTCTAAGCCTTTATAACTATTTCTCGTTATTTTATAAAAATAATTTAATTGAGTTCTGTCTCATCTAAGGAATCTATCTAATAAGACGAGTAATAACTTGAGTATCAAAACGATAAATTATACAAAACAAATCTACTATGTGCACGTTAATTATCTTGTATCTTGTATATAAAAATACTTAATTATTCGATTTAATATTTTAATCATGTCGGACGATTATGTCAACGGCGATTCTATAGTTGTATCTTTTGATTAAAGTGAATTTTTTTTAAAGTAGAAAGTTTAAATTTCTTAGATTAGAAAAAAATCAATCAGTTAAGTTTGATAAAAAAAAAAAACTATGGAACGTGCATGCGATACTTCGGGCGACGATTCGAACAAGATAAAGCGACAAAAACCGATTAGAGAAAGCCAACGGTTATCGTTCGAATCGATGTCGCCTCGCACCTATTTTTCAAACAGTTTGAGGTTCATAGTATTTATGGTCGGTAATTTTAAGTGAACACTTTGCCGAGTCTAAAAAAATATTTAACGATTGGAAATACCGTGAAGCGGGAAAAATAATCGAGCCACTAATCATCATTCAGGTGGACTTATAATAATATATTGTTTTGAGTGAATCAATGTTGTTTTATAAGATAAATATTATATTATTCCATTTAGATGTTTAATAATTATTTTAGCAATGACGAATGAAAGCGGGGACTAATGCGCGACGATAACAAAAGGAAATTATGTACAATAACTTTTAATTAGATGTACTTGCTATGCATTTCAATTGCAAAATGTTAGTATTATAATGTTAAATAAGGCAATAATGAACCGAATTTGCATGTAAATGAAGAATAATAATAATATAACGTATTATTAAAAACGGCGCGCTGAGGTCCGAATAGAAAACAACCTATTACAATAATGTATGGATGCAAAACAACAATGGTGTAATACCTTGCATAAGATTAAACGACATTTTAAACTCTTATTATTTAAATCCTCACTCGTAATACGTATTACGATATCAACATTAAACATATTAAATCAGTTTTAAACGATCTCGTCTCTCTCTCCCCATTTGTAATTTCTATATTTTACCCCGATGATATTTTAAAGATTTACTCGTATTCTAGAAAAATGTTCTGTTTACTTTTACTGGACCGGTCTCGCACCGGAGAATGTAAGAAAAGTACCGAGTGTTCCGCCGTACTCACGAAGCCTGGCCTGCCTGCGAAATCAACACCGCGAAAGATTTATTTCGAGTCCTTTTCTATTTCGAATCGAAATGCCATACGTATCGCTGACCACGAAACGACGGACACGACACGGAGCTCGCAGTTTTAAATAAATTTAATATATTCTCACACAATATTTACGACTTTGTTGTTTTATATTCTATAAAGTACGAACAACTCTTAACAGTTTTAATTTGCTTCGTTATGAATAATATTATGCGTTATTACGAATAATTTTAGATAAATATTTTCGTCCTTGGTAAAAAACTGCGGAGTGTCCGATAATATTTCTTTGGGATTATTAGATTACCGTGTTTGAAATTTAAGTTTATATAAATCTTACAATAATTGAATTATTTTACCGTATAATATTTGACATGTAAAAACTGTACGTATTTATTATATATTATATATTCTTCTTATCACAAAGATATTATTATTCTTTACTTTTCACGAGTACTCTACAGTCGTGAAATAATATAATATTACGGTTGTTTCCGCGTTATATTAACCACAAAAACGTCGAAAAGTGTTCCAAAGTACATAATTCAACTATGAAAATTCGATGGTGAAAAATTCGTTCAGTGATATCCTCGCCGAAATGCGTTTTTTTTTTTTAATTTTGTTTATTTTTTTTTTTTTTATTAATACCGTTTAAAAACGCACTTTAAATGTTTAAAGCTGTTAACTTGGCAACTTCATCTTTTGTGTTTTCTTACTTTTGTGTTGTAATAAGTTTTTTTTATTTATGCTATTGTTCTCCGAGTGGGTACTTCTCCTTAAGTTTGTACATTAATAAAACGTTGATGAGTAAAACGGTCTTTTTTCTTCTTCTTCTTCTTCAACCCCATTCTTCATTACATACGCACCCCGGACAGAGCGAACGCGACCGCGTTACCAGTGCACGGTGGCGGCGGGGCAGTTGACCTCACGCGCGGCGGCGGCGGCGGCGGCGGTACAGATAAGAGGATTAGTGGGTCATTTCGCTCTACCCTCGTGGCCGTTCGGTAAAAATAAAAACGGTTAATGTATCAAAATAAAGAAGAAATATAAACACAATCGCGCCCGAAACTACTCGGGGGCGAGTAGTTTTACGGGCACGACCTACCGCCGGAGCTGTTAAAACAACGGCGGTGGCGGTGACGACGACGACGACGACGACGTATACACCACCAACCACCACCAACCGAGAAAGCCGAGTGTTTGCGCGCGCCGAGGTTACCGCCGCCGCGCCGCCGCCGCCGCCGCGTAACCGCAATTTCATTATTTACGTGACTAAAGATATTCGCAAACGTGAGCTCGTAAATTTCATCAGAAATGTCTCCCGCTGGTCGGCCCTTATCTGCGCCGTCCGCGCGAGGTGTGCGCGACGCGCGTTTTTCCTTTTTTTTTCCCTCCCCCCCCCCCCCCGTCGTCGTCGGCGTGGTTTTTTCCTTCTCCTCTTTCACATGGGAATCCAGGAAATTAAAATTTAATTTCATCGGTCGCCCTCCTTCGCCCCCGGCCCGGCCCGGCCGGCCGGCCGCCGTTATTCGCACCGCGGGGGGTTAGTTGTTTTAATATAATATCGCGCGCAACGCACCACAATATATATAGGTATGTACTATGTAATAATATGTACGTATACCGCGCAAGAAAACGCTTGCAGGAGCAGGAGCGGCAGGACCCCGTGCGGGTCGAATTTAATCTAAATCAAGTCGATAATGTTTCGGGCGGCGGCGGCGACGACACGCAAAAACTACGGTGAAATAACGTCTCGCCGAGGAGGCGTATGAATACACATGACAGCGAGACCCCCTTCTACTCTGGCGTCCTGGCCCGGCCCCGAAACGCGCAGCAGCAAAGTCCCCTCCGCCGAACGTGTCCTGCGTATTATACAGGTACGCCTCGCTTCCCCCCCCTCCCCCGCCCACAATTTCCACGAGGACCCGAATTAATAAGACACGCGACAGCGAAAGTTTACGCGTATTTGATTTTCACTATGAAACGCTAAAACAAGAATATTGATGTCGGCATCACGCCAAACTTATTCGCCGCCGCCGCCGCCGACGACGACGACATCTCGTTTTATTATATCCACCTGCAGGAACGTCCGCGTATTTTATTCGGCTGGTGTAAATATGAACGCGCGTGTACCTAACCGGAGTGCGCCGCGGCGCGCGGTTGCAGTTCGCAAACTCTCTCCTCTCGGATACTATACACACACACGCACATATATATCTACTATTCGGTCTGAGACTTCCGCGCGATACAAGTTTTCCCCTCCCCGTTAATTAATGTTAATCCTCTAATACTGCGCCACACACACACACACGTATACATAATATATACGCGCGGCGCGTGTGGATGGTATAAAATACGTTCCGAGTAAATAATCGTCGTCGGTTTGGCGAGAGCGCAGAAATAATTATTTCGATTGAACTGAATTTACTGTTTTTTTTTTGTCCGTTGGTAAAAAGTTATCGCCGCCGTCGGAAGTACGATAATTATTTATCATACCAAATAGTATATACTCGTATATTACGTATATAAAATTAGGTGTTTGACGATTGATATTATGTTTTATCGGTCTCGTGAAATTCGTTTAAGTGCGCTCGTTCTAAAACGCCGCCGCCGCGATGCGTTTTAACATATTTAACGCGGTCTCGCGGTTTTCTAAAAAAAAAATCATTCGTATTAGAAATTCGGATCAAACGATGACGTTTAAACGTGTCTAACGCGTTTCGTGTAACGATATCGAATGGTAAAATATTGTAGGAATCAAAACATCGGTCTCCGAGACCTCGTTGTTATTTTTTAAAAAGTTCACACATTTTACGCGCAGGTATAGTTTTTTATACAATATTGAACACTTTGAAAATGACAAGTAATGGAATTACGATTTATAGGAAAATTAAAAGTAAAACAAACGAGAATACGTGTACTACACATATATCATAGATTTGCAACTGACAATCGACTGCATTATACTCCAACTTGGTATAACCAAACACAATTTCCATAAAAAATGAAAATACAGTTTGAAATAAACAATTAGTAGAGGACTAGGGGCCGTATTTTTCACCGAGTACTTCTAAATCATACCCTGATAATGTGTTTAAAGTTTATTTATCTATGAACATTTTCTAATTGGATTATTAAATATTCACGTGCGGTACATTTTATCTAGGTAATTATCCGTTTTTCAAAAACTAAAGTAAACTAGTTTATATCACGTCGAGTTTAACACACATATTATACGCATGTTTAAAAGTATGAAATTCGCGATATTTTAATGAATATGAAAATATTATAACAGTTGTGAAATTTTAAAACTTAATATTAATACAAGTTTGGGGAACAGAAATCAGTTATTTCAACTTTCGTATGTGTTTGCCGGGTCGTAAAAAACAAAATAAATATCATACCTACATTTTATATTATATTATAACAGACGGCACGTGCTGCAAAACGTTTTGATAGCGAACACATTTTAGTATTTTGTTTTTGAACATAATTTTATACTTTTGAATAATTATTATAAACGATCTCACGTCAACGTTAATTATAATATGGTATTTTGTGTTTTTTGAAATTATTAATAACGTAGGGAAGAATAATATAATTTAAAAATCCCGTACTTGTTAACGACGACGTATTAGTTCACGATTATTATTATTTTATTCTTTTTTTCCCCAATAAAAGCCTCATAATATTATGTGTATTGCCATTTGTTTGACGTTAAATTTCATTCGTGATTATATAATTCCATATCCGATACGGTTTATGAATAACTTTGAATATTTACATCGTTATGATTTAGTTTCGCGGCGTTTTCATAGTATTATAATTCGGTAAAATAATATTTTATAAATTATTGTTTGACGATAAATTCAAATTATACACACACACTGTATATTAGCGCGTACGGCCGATTGCGCTGCCATTAGCGTTTTTTTTTTTTTTATAATACAATACAGAAATTGAAAGAAATCATCGATGCCGGCGGGCGGTTCGTGTTTTTGTGAAATTTAAGCGCGAATAATAATTATCTACGACGACGTGGAAATTAAATTTGGAAACGCGCCGCGGGCGTTTGCCGAAGAGAACAACACTTACGAGCGTTTTCTATCAGTTTCAAATTCTTTCGATCATACACATTCGACATTTATAGAGACGAACAGTGATTGATTGTTAAAATATTATTATTTACCACCGCCCCTACTATTAGACAGAAGACACTTAGATAATCAACGGAATTAATTATAGATACATAACAGAGACACAAAAGGTTTGAGCGCAATAAATTACCCACATTATATTATGAACGGGAGGAGCCGTCGTCGTCGTCGGCAAGTTATACAACATACACGATCATCGGTCAAGGGCTATTTGAAAACTCGTTCGTACGAAATGAATAATTATTATACATTTGATATCGTCAATGGGAGGGATTTTTAAATGTTTGCCCCGAGAGTTAGAGAATTTTTAATTGTAACGTCGAAAATACGTAACACTCGAACGAGGAGTAGTTGTGTGAAAATGTTCTAAAAATTCAGCGACAAAAAAACGATGTTCGCGTCCGACGCGTTTACACCTGCTCGGTAGTATTTCACGGCGTGAAATGTCGAATAAATAAGTTTTTGATGAAAAAAAATAAATATAGTTCTGCGGATAACGCGAGACATACATTTTACTAGTGATTATATTATTATTGTCGCGTCGATATATTGTTTACTCGGTAAAAAGGCGATACCGTTTTTAAACTATTTCGGAACGACTAAATTTTTAAGTTGAAAAATATTTTAATTCAAACGCATGAAATTTCTGGTTTCGTGGAAACATATTCGAGTTCGAACGGAATAGAATACCGTCAATGCGCGTACGTCACACACTCTCACAGCGGTCACACCTCTGACGAACGTCCACCACGAGAGAATATCCTGTGCGCGAGGAGCAAAACACTCTATTTTATAATCGCAGTTTAATCGCTTACTAAATTTATGCAAAATCTAAATGGCACGCTAGAAATCGTAATTTTAAACAATATTATTACATTTGAAAACGATAATAATAATTCGATAATATTATAAAATCGATTTGAATACCGTCTAGACATAATAAATATCTAGAAATAATAATAATTCGTATGGAAAAAAGAAAAATCCGATAAAAAAATCTACTAGCGTTTAAAAAAAAAAAAGAAAGCCGAAGTGAAATATTATATATTTTATATACTCGTATATTACGTATATTATGTGTTATGTATTTATTGCGTATTTATAAAATAAAACTGATAATAAATGACGTAATTCGTTTAATTTGCATTACGAACGATTTCCAAATCTAATTAAACAATATTCCGACTATAACCAAACACGAAATATGATATATTATTATAAACAATGCGAAATGATTTAATTTGTTAAAATTTTATTAAAAGTCGGACGACGAGTTGTTCCGGCTGCTGTTTACCGTTCGATTTGAAATAATTTTTGCACACATCGCGCGAAAAATATTACGCGCGCGCCAATGCCGATGTTGATGGATTATTAAAAAATCGGTTTTAATTTCAGCGGACTGTAAACCCCCGTTTTTAACGGCGCATAAAATATTACACGTTTTTCGACGATGCAATTTACAAACTTACAACAAACACACAATAAACGGAAACGGTAAACATATTATTATTATATCGGGGAATCGCTCACGGCGGCGCGCGGCGGCGGCGGCGTTTGTTTGTACATTCGTTTTTATCGTCATGTTTTCGGTCGAAAAATGTTTAAACGGAACACGCGCGCGCGCGCATTAAAGTAATGGCGATCGCGAGAATAATAACACGGAAATAAAACCACAGACGCGTTAACTATTATATCGAACCGGCGGCGGTATATTATGGTACGTACAGCGGATAATATTCGCTGAAAAAAACCAAACGGTATTGTTTTTTTCTTTCGTTTCGCCGTCGTCGTCGTGTTTACGTTACACCTACGGACGTTTAACCGCGCGGGCCGAAAACACACATTGCGAGCGCCATAATTATGTATACGTTTTCCCGGCGGCGGCGGCGTTGTTTCGCAAAAACATTCACGTAACGAAATAAACGCGCCAAATCATGGACCATAAAGTTTTAGAATCGTAAACGTATCCACGGACAGTTGAATATAGAAACAACACTCGAATATATATTTTATAATAAACCGTCTGTTTTCAAGTATTAAACATACATTAACTTGCATGAACTATGTACGTATTGGTAAGTAACCGTATTAAAATAAGTCGGTGGTTTTGATTTTTATTATTTTCTTTGTTTTAATACTAGCCTTAAAGTGTCCCCTTTGATAATTGAAATTGGAAAATCTTTACCTTCCTCCGTATTTGCTGTGCTCAGCCCCTGCGGTTGAAAAATCGTTCCGGCGCCTCCGCAGTTGTCTGATATTTCTCGAGTAGCGCCGCGGGTCGATTTGTCGTCGATTCACGTCGATCCCGAAAAACGAAACCTTGCGTGTTCGAACGATCGTCTAATCCCTCGTGCGATGCGCGAAATTGTAAATCTCTTCGCCGATAATTTCGGTATCGGAATCGTTTTGAAATCTTTTTGAAATCCCCGCGCGTTAAACACTGCAATCGATGGTTTTCGAAAATATCGTTATTGCGCGTCGCGTCGCATCGTCGCCGAAAGATAACCGTACTCGATTTATTACGAAATAAGCGTGTCGTAACGTTCGTCTTCGTATCGAACATATTATAAACTGTTTCGCCGTTTTCAGTCTGAATTCCAGTCGCGTACGGTTTTTTCTCTTTTTTACGCGTAAATAAGTTATAATTTCGACGAAGTAAAAAAAAAAATAACTGTCGATCTCTCAGACGACAAGACGTCTTCTTCCATCCACTTCCTTTTTTGTGTACGTTAATTATTATTATTTACCATCATCCGCCGATTTATCTGCATTTATTATTAAATCGTTCGCCGACATCGCCGCGTTCTGTGCGGCGTTCTCTTCCGCAATGTCCGCGACGCGTGTGGAAACCGTGTTCCGTACGGTTTTGAGCAGACGAAAATATCATTTTTTTGTTGTCATTTTTAAACTCTTTGTGGCCGCGGACATTTTTCTGCCGATTCCCCTCGGCCGTAAAACTTTTACTACGGGCCAACAGGCCTTGACCTACGTGCCTTTGTGTTAAAATAATTATTACGCTCGAGTATTGTTTATGCGACTATATACGGGACATACTTCTCGTCCCGAAGGGTTAGATTTTCGGGTGTAAAGAGACAAATTGCCTATGCAAATCTTCGCGTCTCCGCGTATTGCACGTTGGTTATGTAAATCAAAAAAAAAAACCACACCATTCTCAAGTCCCATCGGCCATTCTTTTCACTTGCAAATGAGCCGTATTTCTTTTTTTAAAGAGTCCCCTGTCCAGACATTACTTTTGGCTCTCGAACCCTATTGCATACTTAAAGAATACTCCCTCGGATTTGAATACCTACCCTACCTACCTACCCACCTACCCACCTACCCGCACCTACCCACACCTACCTCTTTTCTCTTTATATTCAGTCTAAACAACACAGAAACTTCAAGAAATTGAAAAGATACTTGATTAGTGACGGTTTAACGACCAGTAAATAGTATACATTTAAATTACAAAAGTTTTTCCAAGACGGATTTCTGTTTACTTTTATTTTTTATCACGTCCCTTCCTTTTCGACTCGTTTATACGAGTATATATCGACCGGTTCGAAAAGAAAAGAAAAATGACGACTGACAATAAGTGAATATCTCTTTAACCGGGGGTATTGTGTTCGATTTAGAAGAAAAAAAAAACTTTTCCACCTATTATTCCGATCCATGCCGCTGACTGCTATACCCAGTCTGTTGGTTTAGCCGTGTTGTAGTTGGTTTTTTTTGCGTTTTTTTTCATTGAAATTTAAAACGCCGCCGATAAAACGCTTCGTCGTAATCAAAAGAAATTAAATAAACTTTCAATATCGAAACGTATACACCGTGATGTATATTATATTTACGCGGATTTTTTTTTAAAACGCCACGAATGTTATCATTTAACAGACAATCGAAACATTTTCAGAAATAACATTTTACCATAAAACAATAGTCTATTTTAGCGAATACAAAAAAGATTTTTTATTATATTATAATATTACGATATGGAATAAGTTTTAAAGGCGGTCGGAAATAAATCATATCAAAAACTATATAACGCTGCAGTAAGAGAAAAATTTACCGATGTGAGTCATATTAAATAATTATAATATCGTTCTAATTAAGTGAATACAATTAAGCGTGTCAGAGTTTATCCTAATAACAATATCGGCGATTAATTATATCGATCCGAGTGTCATGATTAAAATGTATTAAAAACAAAGAACAGAAAAACGTTCACGGTTTAAAAGGTTAATATTTTAAAATGTGCTTGTCGACCAAAACGTCTAAAATTGAATTTAATACTTATCAATGTCATCGAGCATCTATTTATTATTATATTGTAAATGTACTCAATTTTACTTTACGTTCCGAAATAAATATCGTTGAAAATACAGACAATTTTTTGATTAAAAGTTTAAATTTTTCTTGTCGTTATTATTATGAATAATATTATATTCGTGATTTTTAATATATTTAGATCAATATTATTTTACTGTCGTATATTTGTGTTTATATTTTTGATGTTTTCCCTAAAATAATCGTTTTTTCCACACACAATATACTCGTATTATGTATTTTATCTGAATTATTCCCAACGTCAATAAACGCAATAACTTTATTTAGGTATACTAAACGTCCGGCAAACTTCGAACTTCTCATTTTCGTCAGAATAATTTTTTATTGATTGAATATAATACATTATTGTAAGCTGGAACAGTACAGTACATTTAATTCGTATTGATTAAAACGTCGAAAACATTTTCACATAATACACTAACCGAATCATTTTGTAAGAACGTGCGTGCGTGCGTGTGTGTTTCATTTTCTTTGCTGAAAACATCGTTCTAAGTGAATATTGTTGTTAAACTGCATTGTTATAATAATAATAATTATAATTTTCGTATACTCTTCGATATAATTTTAAACTAAGAAACCGCGCGGTAAGTAGAATCGCGTCTGGTAATTCATAAGTTCATGTTAACGTACCGAGCCTGTAAATCAGTCGACTGATAAGATAAAAGTGTTAAAAAAATTCTAAACGAGCCTCCTCGCGCGTTGCAACGAAGAGCGTTGAACTTAAAAACGTCAGGTTTTTCATAAAGGCCATAGAAAAAAACAAACAAAACTAATTTCGCAAATCGTACCTATTATCGTCGGACTACGTATGAAATTTACGATTTTCCACGCTCTTGACTTAAACAACGCGGTCGTGATTGTTTTGATCGTTATGTTAAAACTACAATAGTAATACTTAAAACGTAGGAGGTATATCGTAATAATTAGGGCTAGATAGAAATCTAATTTTTATACATAAATTCGTTTCACGTCAATCTGATTCCAAATAAACGAATTCATTTTTGCTTTTTTTTGCTTTTTTCAGTGTAAATGCTTTTTTCAGTTATTCTAGCAGTGGAAGAAAATGGAGACATCATAAACGAAACCTCTTGCATGAAGTATGCAACTGCGTTCGTTTTCTATGCATAAAAACACATCCTGTCAGACAATAGAGTCAGTTGCACTTCTGAAAATCTTGCCAAATACGTGGTAGTAAATTATTTATTTTTTTAATTTGAATTAATTTTTTCCATTTTTTTGCTTTTTTTAAACAATTTTGTGCTTTTTTTGTTATTTATTATGCTTTAAAATCCGAGCCCTAGTAATAATACGTATATATAGTACGGAACAGTACGCGTTTTTCGAACAACCGTACAGGAAGGTATTTAAATATCGTACTTATTGTGACATTAACGGAAGTCGGCCTAAAAAAAAAAGAAATTTAAAGTTATTGACAGTCGTTTTGGCAGTTTCGGTATTTTTATGGGTCCATAAATTCAATATTATGATGGGACATTGTGGTGTGCGAGAGCAATAAAAAATAAAAAAAAATAACCAAAACCAACGATCACCGCAAACCATAATATACAAAGGCCAGCCCGACATCATAAATTATCGTTCCGTATTATATTATAACTCGGTATACATACATTTTCGTTGAATTACGAAGCATAGTGCATTGTATTTTATGTGTGTATTAGGCGAGCTATTGAAATTTTAAAACTGACCTCAACGCGTAAACGGTCGCGACTTAAACCGAACTATCGCAGTGAAATTATCGTTGCCGGGGGACGTGAAACAACTATGGGACGCGTCGCGGAACGAAACGAATACAGAGTCTAAAAGTTTTCGTTTTTACATCGGTAATTACTAATTACTGATTATTTTAACGGTTGCCGCGTGTGATCAAAAAATATACGAGACTTCCGAAAGTCTTTATTGTGATTGTAAATATTATATTCGTGTTGGATTAAAAAAAAAACAAACAAAATATCGATCACGTCTTTTGAAGACTTTTTACTGGCAATGTTTTCAAACCGACTTGACTCTGACGACGTTATATAGAACGCAACGTCATATTATAGTGTTTTTATACGGTTTAAAATGTTTACAATTTATTAAAATAAAAAAAAAAAAAAGTGTAAATGTAGTTTTTTTGAGTTATCGAAAATTTTTATTTCTAAATATTATGAAATAAAATGGAAAATCGTGTTATCGATTTACAATCGATCGAGATATTATAGTGATTTTATTATTTAACCGACAGAAAAAAACCTGAAAAAACTGAAAATTCATCGAAACAACACTTTTAAACGGACGAAACTTCGATCGATAATTCGCACGGGATCGATGAAAAAATAAAAAATAAATTTAAAAAAAAACAATGTCAATCGCGTTCGGAAAGCAAAGCGTTGGAAATCATAAATAATATAGTAACGATAGTGTTATGGAATACGAATAAACCGCGCAGTTCCGGTTCGTCGTCGTCGTCGCCGCGATGGTAATTTCATTACGAGCCCGCGGAAAATTGAACGTTTCAGAACAATTTACCGTGTTGGGTTATAATGTGAAATAATGAAAATTGACTTTTTTTTCTCTCTCTTTTTTTCTTATTATCAAAGTTTTGATTGCAATGTCATTCAAAGGCTTTTAAGTGAAATATTTGATATATCACGTTTTAGATGCCCCGAGGAAATAATATAATGAAGAAAACTTGTGACGTTAAGTCTTTATGAAGAACTCTTGTTTTCAAACTCGATAGAATTATGTATGGAAGATTTATAGCGGAGACGGGTTCCTGGAAACGTACAAACTCTATACGTATACAATTATCGCCGGTGCAGTTTAAAAATGGATCGTGTTTAGAAAAGCGCCGCGCGGGGCTCTGCGCAAACTTGCGAACGTTTCAAAATGTATTATTGAAAAATGTTTTCGCAAAGAAATTAAAACCGTTATAATACGTGACGTTATAATATTTCAAACATATTATTATTTTACTATATTATATTTAATCGATTATTCATCGTCAACGTTTTTAAAAGGTCTTTTTATTTATTATACGTACAATAAGAAATCGTGACGTTAATTTAAAAACGCCGCGACGCCGCCGTATCTTAAAAACATTTCGACGGCTGCGCGAGGCTTTTAAAAAGTTGTATTACACGACGTTTTTAATTTCTAAACGCGTTAACGTTATTCAAGGGTTTATTAAAACACGACAAACTTTCTATTATTACTACTTGATTTTAACGTTTTTTTTCGGTGATGATTATTTTTAATTTTCGATATATTTATTATTTATTTATTTTTTTGTAAAAGAAGAGAGATGTGGTACCTGTTTCATAAAGAAACATATTACACCATCTCCGCCCGCCGCCGTAAAACCATCAGTTATACCTTACTTACAGTGTTAAAACTTTAAATGTTTATAAAAAAAACTATCCGAATCAAATCCTCGAACTTTTAGTTCTATGCTTAATGGGATATAGTATTGCATTAAATTTTCATACCGTAGCGACGACGACGACGACGACTGTATAACGCAAAGTTACGTTTTTCATTAAAAGTAATATGATCAACGGCGGAAATCGTTCTTGTCAAATGAAACTCGTAATTTTTCAAAACTTTTGAAAAATCACTGCGAAAATCGAAAATGACGTATTTATTCGTGCCGTTCAATTGGAATTCTACGTGTGACTTTTGTGGTGTTATTGTTCTGCGTCGTCTCGGATCAAGCGCTAATAGAAAACCCGCCCGCAAATACGTTTCTCGCCTTTTTCCGAGCTCGGAAGAAGAATAACAAACTCGCAAAAAATGTCATCGCGCGCCGCCGCCGCGCCGCCGAGAAGGGGCTCGTTTTACAATACGACGACGACGAGCCGCGCTGCCGCCGCCGTCATGACTCGTCGCCAAATCCGATTAGGTCGCTCGGTTTTATTGTCAATGATTACGATATTCCGTATATAGTCCGGCGGACGATCCAGTTACGCGCTGCGATTCGAAATTACAAGTAATAATAAAACGCAAAGATAAACATAATCGCGTGACGTTAATAATATTACAGGCGAGTTACATGGAAATTTTACGCTATACCTATGAACAACAACAACAAAAACAAAAAACCGTCACAAAGAACGTTTCTTTTAAAAATGCGAATTCAGATAAGAATTAAAAATTTCAAAAAAAAATTAGGGTCGTGCGTGCGTAATATTCGAAATGGTTTTTGATAAAAAGAAGAAAAAAAAAGTGTAGACGTGTGGGTCTGGAAATTGTGTGTTTTTTTTATGGAATGCGGGTCGTAAACCCCATAAGCTACAAAGAAGGAAAACGGATTTAACCTTTGGAGTTGAGTGCCCGCATAAACGCGCACGTAAGATATCATGTCCGCGATATGAATGAAACAGGTCAACCGAATGTGACACTTTTAAGTTCACAAACGAGATATCAACCGTACAAATAGATAACGGGAACGAAAAGAACCGAAACATAATAATTTAAACGTAAACAAACCACCAGAAAAACATTTAATGAAAAATATCCCACGCGCAAACGTACCACCTATGGGCTGGAAAATCGATTGACAAAATATTGTTGTTTCGACGACGGATTAAAATTTGTTTTTCAATCCGAAGAAACTCTCGAGGTAGGTGGTACTCGTTTGCGTCGTTGACTCCGGTGCACCGCCGCCGCCGTCGTGAATAAAATTATTTTTCGAAAATTAAAACGCCACGAGAACACAACGCGTCGTCGTCGGTTTGTTGTGCTCGCGCGTTTCGGCACTCGAATCGAAAATTCTCGCCGATTTTTTTTTCTTTTTTCCCGTAACATTTCATCGCAACACTTTGTAGTTCGGTCCGACGACGGTTGTCAGCGGAAGAGCGAACGAATGCCGGGGGACCCGTAAATTGCTTTCGGTGCCGTCTACAAACAAGTGTACTGATGTGAAATTTCGTCTGAAATTTCAAAGTTTAAATTCGTTCGCCGGCGAGTTAAGCATCCGGCTAATTGCGTCGTCGTACAGACTCGAACGACGTGCTCGTCGCGCGTGTTTTGATTTCCAACAAAATATTCGATTAACAAAATAATACACATCAAACGCCGCCGTTCTGAATATGAGAAGATGATAAAAAATAGGAAAACTATAGTAAACACTCGGCAGCAGACACTTTTTACCGGCTTTTCAATCACGTCCGTCGTCGGCCCCGTCAGTATTTTTATAACGTAAAAAATTATATATATTTTCCCGTACTTATTAGCTTGTTTTAAACTTGGCCGGAACACTGCGACCGACAGCTTCTGGACGTCTTCCTTGTTTCACAAGTTTTTAATCTACCTAATCGTTTTCACCCGAAGTGACTAAAGGTAGGTACTATAATAGGTCGCCGCCAGCGCGATGAAGCTAAATGTCACTGCCGACGCGGATCGTTAGTGGTTTGGAAAGTTAATAGTTAAAAAAACAAACTGGCGGCCGTCGATTCATAACAATGCGCGCGATTAGATTTTCGCGATTACCTATCGTCGTCGTTTTATTTAGCATAAAACTAAGAAGTAATATTCAATACGTCGTCGTCAGAAAATTTCAATAATATCTTACGATAAAATACATATAGTTTTTATTCGAGTTTATTTTTTAAACGTCGTCGCAGTCATAATCTATGTGTTTTATTTAATTTTTAAATTCACTACGATATCCGATACAAATTCCGACGATTCGGCGACACCTTGGTTTTTTTCACGTAAGGTAAATGGTTTTTGGCCACGCGATTTAATATTATTATTAGAAAAATGCTTTTAAAAATATTCTGATGCTAACAATTATTACTATGCCAATCGATAAATAACTTGTTAATATAATGGAATTTATAAATAATATAATATATAATAAACGAGTTTATATTTAGTAAGGAATTTCTCCGAAAATCGCTGTGCCATTTTTCGCGTGTTCCGCGTAGAGTTGGCAGATGTTTCGAGAAACACTCGTATAGCTGCCTAAAAATCGCAAAACTTTAGCACCGTTTTCGAGTTGGTAGTATAAAATTGGAGGATTCGCGGAGTTTACAAAGCGTTATTTCACGTTTCTACGCGCGTGCGAGAGAGAATTTAATCGCACGATAAATAAATAAATTCGGCCGACTTCAAGTCGGATTTCAAAACGAAGCCTATCGTATGCCAATATGGCAATTTTAAAATTAACCAAATCTCCCGAGAACGAACAATAATAATTATTATTGGTGGTCGAAAGAGCTTATTTGAAAAAATAAACGAGTTAAAAAGCAATGTTTATCGTTATTTACACGGCGAACGCGCGTATTATGATATTTCGAATCGTATACATATTTTATATACTCGTTATTTATATACCTACCGCTATGTGTTAGAGTATTCAATATCCGTCCCGACAGAACAGTCGACTTCAATGTCTTGACCACATATGTAACCCGCTGGAACGCGAAGGAAATTAGAATGTCTTAACTGTGATCCCAACTCTGTGGTAACCGGAAACTATAATTCAGCGCAGTATACGTGTGTATATATAAATATATTATGAAAACCGACACGATATAATGTTTTTCATTCACAAAATATTAAACAAGACGTACGGAGGAAACGATTTCGTTCAGGACCCGAGAAACGATTTAATAACATAGTCGTGTGGCGTTTGTATGCGAATATACGTATAGGTGGGCACTGTCGCGCGTAAGCAAAACTAACGACGACGACGTCACAATAGAATTTCAACACGTCGAGAAGCAAACGAATTATAACCGTATTGACCACATTACTCGCGGATTGATCATTTTTTTAAATAGAACCGGCGGCGGCGTTCGTCAAAATGCTTTACTGCGTTGCGAATCTCAATACAATATACGCGTTCACCCTCTTGAATACGAATCACACACAATTCAATAATAGATTACAATTTTTCTCCTCTTTTTAGCGCGTTAAATATCTACGTCGTCCGTCGTCGATTGAATTCATTATGCTGTTAAGGTTTTTTTTTTATTTTGAAACAATTAAAACGGGTTATCGTTTCTATTACGAGTCGTTTGAATATATCGATGAAAAATAAACGTAATTTATACTTAAATCGGAATGTATGTATATATTATGTGTTTCACTATAGTTTACCGGAGTGAAAAAAAGTAAATGCGAAATGTCGAAGGAATATTTCGCACATTTTCGTTAAAAATTGTAAATGACTTTATTTTGGGAACGGCAAACGGTTAAAAATCCGGCCCCCGACAACGAGTGTTACGACAAAATATGTGCTTTCTGCCGAATGAAAACCGCGTGTGTAAGTAATACGGCCGTATACCTGTCCGCTTTGAAACGGCCTCGATTGATATGCCTGCGTTCTTTCTCGGATACACTATCCGCGTCGTCCTCGCGAAATTAATCGATCAAATTAAGCGAGACGAACGGCTATATTTAATGAATTAATAAAAACGAAACGGCCACGTGAAAATAATATATTCGTACGATAATAATAATAATAATTATAAAACGACGACGACGACGACGACGTACGTTCCCGCGATGAATGCACACGCGCACAATGCAATAATATATTTATTACCCCGCGGCGGCGGCGGCTGCGAGACGCGAAACTTTTCAAAACCATAACAAGAAATGAGTCGTCTATTTCGGTGCTCACGACTAATCCCCCGTCCCTTTGCCCGCCGACAATAATCCCGTAACAATGACGTTTTTGGATACCTACCTACCTATTCCGCTTCAATGGGCTCCCTCGACTTGCCGTTCTCTTTTGAAATTTCGGAAAAAGGTTCTTAGTGAAACCTTGTGTAACACGCGGGGGGGGGGGGGAGGGGGGGTTTAGCATACAAAAAGTAAAGTATGCATCTGAGAATCTCGTTTTCGATCTACTGGATGCGCGCCCGTCGGACAATGAAACTTTCACAGAGCACGTTAAGGTTTATAACTATTATTATTATTATTATTATTATGCTTGTCTAGATCGATGATATAATATTTCGTATACTTCTCGACGGCTATAGTTCGCTACAGTGATATGGCGAAGATACGTAGGAATATTAACTTTTCGCGCACACCTTTATTGTATTGTGCGATTTATAAGTCCGAGCGAACGAGAAATTAGATTCAATGCGAACTCCGCGGGAGTGTAACTTTTGCGGCATATTGTTATTATACGAGATACGAGAAGGAGAATGAGAAATTCCGAGACGTTTTCTATTTTTTTTTTCGTTTTGCGTACGAAAGTATAAATTATAACGATCGATACACATTATTATTATCAGTCGACTTTGACTTTATTGTTTTGTGTGTTAAAAAAAATAATTTCAATTCGACGCCTTCAAAGAAGTTCGACGTGAACAACAGTAATAATAGTTTTTTTAACTTTCAAAACATCGTTAATATTTACTCGGGCGGGGAACAAGTCGCTAAACAAATATTCGAGTTAGTAAACCAAGACGTGACTACATACCACGGCGGAATCGTCGATCGCAGAAATGGCTAATTTCGTGTTACCTCTTCGATTTCAGACAATAACGACCGGTTGTATTTTGTTTGTTTGTTCGAACTTTGAACACGACCGCCGCCGCCGCACCCACGTGGCTACGGCGTTTCCACGTAGTTGTTATTTCTCGTCGCTTTACGCGGCGATAATACTGCACAAAGCATACCTCGAAGATACACACAAGAGTACACGAATAGATAAACAATGATTTAAAAAGTTTGGTCTGTCGATAAACCGAGAAGTATACTCACAGAGTGTTTTCAACTTCAAAAATGCATTCCATGTGCCGTCTCACCTCGAAAAACATTTCGTCCGCCAATAGTGTCTGAAGCGGTGGAAAATTCACTGGAATATACTCGTCGATTGTATTAATATATTAAATTCAAAAATCATTGTTTAACGTGTTTACGCGCATTTATTGTGTTTTTTTCCGCGAAAAAAAATTATGGAATTGTTTCTTAGTTTTTTCTATAGATAGGTTGTGATTATTATGTACTCCTTTCGTTGGACAAAAAAAAATCATTCGCATATACACTTTTTTGCTCATTACTGAATCAATTTAAATTTCTTTTTAAACGCTTTAAGTTTTTTGGATTTTTTTTTTTTTTTTTTCAGTTATGATTAGCGGTCATTAAAAGTTTTTCGAAAAAACAAAAATATCATAATCACTAAAAATAAAAAAATAAATAAAATCATTTTAGCATTTAAATTAAAACTAATTAAGAGTTTAATAGAAGCGGCAAATGATTGTGTTCCTTAATTTATGGTCGGAAAACGAAAGTAGTTCGAAAAGTAATTAGTTTCGTTTAATTTGATTTCGGTGTTTTATTGTGGGTTTCTTTTTTTTTTTTCTTTTCACATATTATAATAGAAATGAAATAATACCAAATCGACTGTACACGCGCGATCGCAGAATAATTAATACACAATAGTAGTGTTCGCGGTATGAATAACGATTTTGAAGCTCAAATTTTTATAAATTTACATAATTTATTCTTCTGATCGGTTCCGCGAATCCGTCAAATATTTAAGTTATAGAGTACTAAAAAATACTAAAAAATTTCCGTAGTAATACAAAGATCAAGTAATAAATATATTATTAATTTGGGGCCTCTAAATAAATCCTTGCACACGGGCCTCAGAATTCATAATTGCGGCACTGGTTGTCTTTGAAAAACAACCGAGACGACACCGGCGCAGATCTGCTCCTCCTCGGTTAATTTACGACCGAATTAAACACACAACGCGTCTTGTGTATCAAATATTATAGGAATAGGATAAAAAGATAACGAACGCGTTGTGGCAAACAATAAAGTCTCTGCTCTCCGAGGAAACGAACCGCGAAAGATGTAAACAAAATTTCTTTGTCGTGCGATATCGCTCGTACCTAATGTAAAAAGTTTCGAGAATAATTATTGTTTCGAAATTTTAGAGTTTTCGGTGGTTCAACAATGCGCTAATATTCATAAGAAAAAAAAAGTCTTCTAATGATCCAGACAAAGGCGGTAGGACTATTTTCGTGTTTTCAACAATAATGCACACTCGTATTATATTACTCCTCACCTATATATTATCTTTACGATAATGGTATACAGACAATATTGCACACAATTTATTAAATATAATATTTAACAACATACTTGTACATTGTTTACAACGCAGTATCGTATTTCTTATCCCGCGCGAGATAATAACGTAAGTAACAAATAGAAAGATATTGCACTAAGTTTTCGTTTTATTTTTTTTTTTTTTTTTCGAAAACATTAGACCGATTTTAATAAATTATTATACTCACGAACTCGGCACACTTATTATTAGGCCGTACACGTTTCACCACTTGTACCGACCGAAATATTGCAATCGGTTCGTCGAGGCTTCGGATAAAAAAAACTCATATCACTCGGATCGATCGTAATAAAAAACTACGATTTCCCCAAAACAAAAATGTTCAAATTCGTCTTCTCTTATGAAAGGAACTTTTGTTTTAATTTAAAAAATGGCACGCGGTTCAAAAGAAAAACATCAATGAATTAGAAACACTCAAACCACTCTTCTTTACCTCTTTACGGGTGAAATTTTGCAAAATACCATTTCACCTTTACCGTATACTTAAAGCCTACGAAAAAATAAATTAAAAAAAACTCAAGTACATGGGCCCCCACGCGTGTATGTGTGTGTCCAGGTGTCTAGCGCATATTTTATTGAAACGACGACGTTTTTTTTTTTTCCCCCAAAGCTAAGCGTATTTAGATATTATTTTTCATTATCGCATAATGTCAAAAAAATACTACAAGTGTTTTCTTTTTTCCGGCACGACAATTTAATACGTCCTATTTTATACTTAAATATTTACGGTGTTTTCTTTGTGAAACATAAACAAGTCTCTCGTTTATTGTTTAGTACAGTTGAAACGATTGCGCCTAGTAAAAGTAATAATAATTTATATTAAATTAATTTCGTTACTATAGAAATAACGATTCGCTCGTAAGTAATATGTTTGATGAACTTTACTGAAAAAAACCTCACCCAAAATAATAATATGTCCACTCTATGACCCGTGTTAAAAAGTTACGTGGCGCGATAGTTTTGTGAATATCTGAATATTAATTAATATCAATATAGATTATAAAAATTTGTCATAATTTCCAAATAAAAACCCTCGGCGATAATGCGCAAAAATACGATTTTTATTCTATACAATTACATTATATCGAAAACGAATAAAAAGTTCGATTCGTATTGAAGTTCTCAAGTTATTAGAAAAAAAATCATTATCGTCTTAGAGTAATATTATTTTAGTTTTGCAATGGTGTAACAGGAAAATCGTCGGGATCAAACTGTCGGATAGTATAGTAAAGCTGCCCGAAAAGAATCTCGGACGTATCACGGAATCGAAAATTATTAAGGAATGTTGTCTCTTCTGAGCTACGTCGGATTTTAATTTTCTCCGCAACATTAATGTCCGACACGAATGAAAAACTATCAAAAAAAAAAAAAAAAAAGAGAAGCTAAAAGTCGTGGAAAATTTGTTCTTATTTATAAATTTTCGTTTGAATATTTCAAATCGACGAGAAAATTATTGCACGCAAAGAACGAGAGATTCCGAGGAGAAAAGGCTGGTTCAGAATGAGTGCTTAGCATTTAAAAGATTAAAAAGAAAATTAATCGAGACAGTGTTCGTGGAAAATAGTGTACCGCGATCGAAAATAACATTTCAATAACATTTTACGACGGCGCGACGACGACGTATGGAACATTTCAAGTGTATTCGAGCATTATTATAACCGCGGTAGACAATTTTATTTCCAATACAATTTCTTTGTTATACTAGAGTGGATATTATACTGAACGTTATTCGATCGATATGGAACTGGTTAAATTACACGAGACGATAGTCGTTTTACTCGAAAAGAACTACTTCGAAGAAATATAATTTACATTCAAATCCATCTCTATATTAGTGATTACATTCAAGTCATAATTTACAAGTATCATATGATATATTATTCGAGTTATGTCCGCGATGTCGTGAATAGAAAAAAAAAATCAAAATGTTTTTTTCAAACTATTGTGAAGAAATTAAAAATTATTTTTGGTTTTTCATACTTTGTTAATTTGTCGTTGGATGGCGTATTTTAATATTTACTCGAAATAAAACATTTATAAAATAAGTGGGTATAATACATTGATAGACAAATGCATATCGCATTTAAGTAATGAAAATAAATGGATGGAAATCTATGATTTATAAGTGAAATTTATTCCCCCCCCCCATCCTCGGACAAAATTATAGTGTAAATAATATTTTAAGAAAAATCTAATCATCATTCGACTAGATATTGATTGATTTTATTTGATCGAAACGCTGTTCAAGCGAGACAAGTTTCTACGATTATTATTCGTGTAAAATTACACAATAACAATAATGTTTACTACATTCCGTGTGTCGTATGATGAAATCGGTCTGATTGATGAAGTTTAACGTAAAGTTATTGGGGTTAATTGTGAGGAAATAAATAGACGACGGATTAAGGCGGGGGATTTTATGAGAGTTAATTAGCGCCGACGAGGGTTTACGCGGAGATATTAATGGACTCGATAAAAAAAAAAAAAAAATCGGTAAGCAATGTTATGGACGTTATGTTTGTTCTCGCGGGTACGAATACTGTAGAGCGCGCGAAAGATTAATTTAAATGAAATTCTCAGTAGACTCGTATAGTACAGTTTCTGAGACGCGAGAAGGAAAATATTTTTAATTTTTTCTTACCCGGGTCGACGTTGCGCAGCCAAAGACGGTTCGGAATAGAATGAACGTCTGTCGCGTATGTTCGTTTTAGACGGACGCGTCGTCGTCTTCTTTTCTTTTTTCTCTGATTCGGTTCGCGAGTCTGCAACAAAAATATCTCGTTAGTAATATACAAATACGGTTTCATTAGAAATCTGAGTATATTATATTAATATAATCGATTTATTATCGTATATTTGTAAAAAATATAAAATAAATAAACAAAGCAATTATATTAATATGGTTAATCTTAATACTCATAAATAATAACAAAATATTATTAAATATGTATATTAGATTATTTTAATACAAACTATTAAATATATTTTAAACAATAATAAAATAAAAATAAAGGACTTGCCTCGAGTATTATGATTAGTGTGCGAAAAAGTCACGACCGGTTTCGATTGAAAATCGATTTTTTCCACACTAATTATAATATTCAAGCCTTTATTGTTATTTTATTATTGTTTAAATATACTTAATAGTTTAATAATATTTTGTAAGTATATTTGTGTTAAATTTCGAAAATATTGTATATATTATATACGTATAGTGAACAATTAAAGCTACATATATTACCCAGTATTGAAAAATAAAAAGATTCGATTTGGTTTTGAAAAAAAATCATAAATATATACAAAAAATATATTATATTTATTACTAGCTGACCTGGAAAACGTTGTTTTGCCATAATATATTTCTAGTGAAATTTGTAGTATAAAAACGAACTGACTTATTGTGTAAGTGTGTGGAGACGGCGCGGCGTCTACGATTGAAAGAGGAATGGAGCGCGCACGCACGCAATTTCGATAAAAATTATGTAATAATATTATGACGTTGCAAAATCCATACCTTTTGCGTAAACGTCGTCGTCGGGTTTTAATATTGTATGCGTCACGGCCAATCGGTCGACCAATGACGAAAGATTTGCCAACGATCGTATTCGACCGCCCAATGAAAAAAGTTCTATTGTATTCGTTCTATTGTTCATGGCACGCACGCGATTTCGACAAAAGTTATGTAATAATTACGATATTGCAAAATCAATATACCTTTTGGTAAAGATCGTCGGGATTTTCGATGACATAATCAAATTAATTTATATAAAATGCAAATTACCACGCGCTCGTTGCGATCGTTGCGTCTCGAAATCTAGCCCGTGAAAAGTCTTTCCCGGCACGAGGGAGAAATAACGTTCTTCGTTTTCAACCCTTTTAACCCCTCCCCCCCCTTAGGGGTTGAATTTTCTATAAAGGACTTGCCTTGAGTATTATGATTAGTGTGCGAAAAAGTCACGACCGGTTTCGATTGAAAATCGATTTTTTCCACACTAATTATAATACTCGAGGCAAGTCCTTTATTGTTATTTTATTATTGTTTAAATATACTTAATAGTTTGTATTAAAATAATTTAATAATATTTTGTAAGTATATTTGTGTTAAATTCCGAAAATATTGTATATATTATATACGTATAGTGAACAATTAAAGCTACATATATTACCTAGTATTGAAAAATAAAAAGATTCGATTTGGTTTTGAAAAAAAATCATAAATATATACAAAAAATATATATTTATTACTAGCTGACCTGGAAAACGTTGTTTTGCCATATATTTCTAGTGAAATTTGTAGTATAAAAACGAACTGACTTATTGTGCGCTCACGCACGCAATTTCGGTAAAAATTATGTAATAATATATGACGTTGCAAAATCAATACCTTTTGCGTAAACGTCGTCGTCGGGTTTTAATTGTATGCGTCACGGCCAATCGGTCGACCAATGACGAAAGATTTGCCAACGATCGTATTCGACCGCCCAATGAAAAAAGTTCTATTGTATTCGTTCTATTGTTCATGGCACGCACGCGATTTCGACAAAAGTTATGTAATAATTATGATATTGCAAAATCAATATACCTTTTGGTAAAGATCGTCGGGATTTTCGATGACATAATCAAATTAATTTATATAAAATGCAAATTACCACGCGCTCGTTGCGATCGTTGCGTCTCGAAATCTAGCCCGTGAAAAGTCTTTCCCGGCCACGAGGGAGAAATAACGTTCTTCGTTTTCAACCCTTTTAACCCCCCCCCCCCCTTAGGGGTTGAATTTTCTTAATTTTTTCCCCGTAAGATCCTTCTCCTGACAATAACAAACAGTATATATTAAAAAAAAAAGAAAAGAATTAGCTAAATCGGTCCAGCCGTTCACGCGTGATGAGGATACCTGGGTAAATAGGGATTCGTTTTTATATACGTAATATTATTTTTACCGATTTCGACCTTTTAAAAGCGAAATTTTGAAAATCGGGCGACGTGGTGACACTCGGGAACAACTCTGTGAAAGAAAATTGGAAAAAAAATGTTTAATAGTGTCGTCACAAAATGCGGGGGGGATAGACACTAAAGTTCGATTTTGATATATAACAAATCGATTACTTTTATAAAATACTGATGGGTTTGTTTTTTTCCGGTTCTTCGAGACGTCGCGTCGCGTGCGTGGTTCAGCTAAAACAATAATAATTATATTAAACTAGCTGAATAACCCGGCTTCGCCCGTGTGCAGTATAACTTTTTATTTTATCAGTTTTTTTTTCATTTTTACCCCTTTTACCCCTTTTAACTCCGGTAGGTGTCGAATTTCGAAAAATCCTTTCCAATGGGGTCTCCACTATATAAAACGAAACTGCTGCCCAAATTTCATACTCAAAGCTCCAGCAGTTCCAGCCAGGCGAATTTTTCTAGTTTCACCCTTTTTACCCCTTTTAACCCCCTTAGGGGTCGAATTTCGAAAAATCCTTTCCCATGGGGCCTCTGCTATATTAAATGAAACTATTGACAAAATTTAATACCACAAAGCTCCATTGACTCAGGAATTTTTCCATTTTTACCCCTTTTAACCCCCTTAGGGTTAATTTTCTCCATAATTTATGCTATAAACCCGCTCCCCGACATTCTCTATCATTTAAAAAAAATTTTGAGCCAAATCGGCCCAGCCGTTCTCAACTGATTCAATTTCCAATTTTTTGTCTCCATTTTTATATATATAGACAATATGAATGTCGAGACACACATTTCTTTGGAATTTCTGACGATTTATTATTTTTTATCACAGTTACGTACGTATTATTACAAATCACGGCGAATAACGCGCAATATCCAACCGACTTTGAATATTTATGTTCGACCAATAATAATTATTATTCGACACGATAATGTTACTGCACAAACCGCGCGTGTTCAGTACGAGTAGAATAATATGCGATTTGGGACAACGTACAGAGATCAGCGTGTGAGGTGGTCGGGTCGCGGGATTTAATTTATATAAACGTATGAAGTGGTTAATAGTTAATTGGCTGAATATAATCGGGTGTTTTTGGTTTCCCGTGTAAACTAAAACGAAAGCTTTAACGAGGTTTTCGAATCGGAACACGATCTTAATCAGTAGGTGTCTATTTGGTCTTTGTGTAATTATAGTCGAAACCAACCGCGTATTAACATAAATTAAGCGCTTCCAATCGAGCGTTTCGTTTTAACCATTTGAAAAAATATCCGTAATATACGAGTATAATATTATAATAATATAACTACTTACGTGTATACTCGTATGTATATATTCGTCATCGAATATATTTCAAAAAATAATAATAAAAATATCATAAACATTTATACGAAAAGTTATTAAATACGCGCATAAAAAATATTACTTACATAAATATTATATATTTATATTATAATATAATAATATTATGTTATGTGTTATATAATACGTAAGTAATAAAAAAAAATAAAAAAAACTGAATAAATTGCTTGTGTGTGTGGTGAAAATTTATATTCATTACCGTTCACTATTACTACTGTTTATTATAAACAAGTTTTTTATTTTTTATTTTAATATCGAAATGGCGGTGATATTATACAAAAAGACGAACGAGAAAAAACGCATAGTTCTTTTCGAAGAATTTATATTTAAAAATACAATAGAAAACGAATTTCTTATTTGTATGTAAATACGACGCGACGACGCTCCGTGTTACACATAGTGTTGATGCCGGTTTGCAAAAAAAAAAAAAACTATTTTAATTGAGTTATAAAAACCACCCTCCAGGAAGATGTAAATTGTCTTTTTCATGTTATATTTTCTTCACAGACTCTAAATTGTTTTTAAAAACTCGAAATTGTTATCGTTCGCGAAAACAACCGCCGCCGCCGCTGTATTTAAACTTTTTTCTCCTACTTCTTCTACTTCGTCTCCTTCTGAAAATCAATTTCATCGGTAAAACAACGGTAGATTTGTGAACGAAAAGCCTTTAAGATTCTGCGTCCGAGATTTTCCCCTCGTGTATATAATATAGTCGTATTATTATACGTATATGCGTTTGAAAGCAATGATACGATAAAAGAGAAAAACACGATTCTGAGAACAAAAATCTGTTTAAAATATCGAATATTTGATCTAATACATTTTAATAATATAATATTATAATGTATCAATACGACTAATTTTGTACGAGAAAAAATAGAAACTTATTTAATCGAAAAATTTAGCGTCGCGCAAAATTATTAAAGATTTCGAAAAAATTAAATTAAAAACCACCCGAGAAAACGATCGGTTATTTTATCGCGTAAACTTCAAAATCCTCAGGCCCAACGCACACCAAAAGAGCAAAACTGCTTTAAACAGCGTTAGTCAGCCTAACACGATTTTGTTAAAAATAAAACATAGGAAATAACGTTGCATACGTACACTGATAAGACAAAAACAAAACGAAAAACATTTTTGCTTTAAACACCATCAATCATGACTAATAGACTGTCTGAAGTGTTTACATTTTTCTTTAGTCATAATAATTAGTCATATAATATTATTTTGATTACTTTTTTTTCGTCTGATCGTATTTCTGATCGTATAATTCACATATTATAAATGATAAAATCACGTTGTGAGTGATACGTTTTTGGTTTCAATGGATGTACTCATAACTTTTTTTTATCCCTTTCTTCTAAATCGAGTAGAGTGTACCACATACAAATGGCAACTTCTTCATCAGATGACATTTTGGATATTAAAGATAATAATTATAGTTTAATAATAATAATTTTAGTAACTAGAGTATAAATAAAAATATATAATAAGAGGTAAAACGAAACACGCACCCAGGGCCGGATTATGGTCATAATTTAAGGGGGGCTATTACTTTTATCGAGGCCTTTTCACCTAAAACAATTTCCTTTTTTTTCTTCTGATTTATTAATTTGTAATTTTCATATGACATAAATTTAAAATTTATAAGTTATAATAATGTTTTGAAAAAAATGAGTTGACACACTGTGGCCCCTTTCAACTTGCGGCCCGGGGCTATAGCCCCCCCTAGCCCCCCCCTTGATCCAGCCCTGCACGCACCAGTAAACACAAAAGTGTAGTCAATTTGAAGTACGCAAAACACGAGTGATTGGTTCTTGTTTTGCCTTGACGTGACTAACCGATAGGCGCTTATATAAAACAAATTGTTTTTTAGTCGACTAAAACATAAATGACTGACACAGTTTTGCTCTTTTGGTGTGCGATCGGCCTTATACGAGTATAATAGAGCGTTATCTACGTAAGTGAGCCAAAACTAGTCGGAAGGTTTTAGTTTTTCAATATTTCAATCGAAATAGACCTCGCGATGATTTTTCAGACGGGCGCACGAACGATTAACAATAGTCTAAATTTTCATATCGTTTCCGCTTTAAAATTAATAGATTCCACCTTTTAATTTATCATTCGTCGGACGTCGTCGTTCGCTCGTCTACAAGTACGTTGTTATTATTATTGGTCGTCGGATTCTTGAATTAGTCACTCGACGCGCAAACAAGCGAAATGTTCCGATAACGATCCCGCCGACTCGTATTATACGATCACTTTAACACGGCCGAACAGAGACACATGTCGGACGATGTAGTTCATTAGTAACTCAAATAATATTGCGGTCAACGTTATCATTGATGCATTACACTGTATAATGACCGAGTATAATAGATTTGTATATATTAGGTATATATGTCATGTGTATATTGTGTTGTCGGTACCACGACTTGACCGGAATAATGGATAATCTCTGCTGCCCAAATTCATTACAACACAAATACATTTAACATAATAATGATATAATATCACCCCAACACACTCATATCGATTCGCCGATCAAACAAACGCATTATGTTATATTTTGTAAGTGTATCGACTTACCTAATGCGTAGACGTACGTCGTTGAAACACCAGACTACGATATTATTCGATACGCGCGCCGCCAACCGCGTGGTGAAATCGTTGTCGATTTATTTTTTGAACATTCAAAGTCGATTTGATTTTCGTGAAAGTCCGACGAATTCAATATTTTCCCGGTTTCGTTTTTCAAATAGAGATACGATTATTATATTAATCGCGTCGGAACAAATTATACAACTCACAAAATATCATCATTTATAGGCATCGTCGCGTCGGCGCAAATAGAGTTTGAGATTTGGGCCCAAATGCCCCGTATGTCCACGTACAAATTACACCGTGTAATGTAATGTGATGGAGCGGGGCCAAGCCCCCAGCCCCGTCCCCCTTTATTTTCGGTTTCGACTGATTGACTCGAGCGAAGTACATATTATGTGTGTTTGAACTGTTAGTTTATTAAAAGTTTGTTCGATTGATTGATTTAAATCGACAATAATTTAGTTATAATTTGTATAATATACGCTTTATTGAAAAAATAATAACGAACGTTGACGAATGGATTCGTCTAAACTCTAAACGCGCTGTGACGCTTTTGCGCGACAATTATTTACAATAATAATAATTCATAACGAAACCGGCTGCGGTAATACTCAGATACATCTAGCGGTAGAAATTCAAATTACTTTTCTCGTGGAGACCGTTAGAATACGCGACACATTGTATAGAAAACATACTATATAATAACGGTTATAGTTTACTATAATAATATAAACTATAATATTACCTTCGTGCGCGGACCTATTATGATAATATTATACCGTTTTACAGATTTTCTAGATGATTTCGTCCACGGTAAAATCAATGTCTTAGAACAGCGTTTCCCAAAGTGTGTTCTTCCGCGGAACCCTAAGGACAGATCTATGTGATTATTTAGAAAATTATTTTATATTACACTTGGATTATTTATATTATTTAAAAAAAAGTCCACCTAAATAATAGTCACTAGTGTAATATCGTTATAAAGTATTTGTTGTACTTGAACGAAACAAAATTATAACACTCTTATTATAGCACCTATATATAGACGTTGTCTATTAACAATGTCAATATCGTAAAAAAACATTTTTCGGATTATAGGTTTGTCCTTTCTTTTTTTTTTTAGAAAAATCGGGGTCGAGTTGGAATTAAAGACGTCGGGATTCCGCGAAACACAAACTATTTCACTCAAGGGTGCGCCGCGCGCCGTGGTCGTAAAAGTTTGGGAACCGCTGTTTTAGAAAGTATAATTGGGCGTTTAAAAGCGACAATATTGGTCTTTCTTGCAATTATTGCTTTACAAAAACGACAATATATTTTCATTATAAATATAATATAATACAAACTATTAAATATAATATTTAAACAATAATAAAATAAAAATTAAGGACTTGCCCTCTTTATACCCGACGATGATTTTCAATCGAAACCGGTCGTGACTTTTTTCCACACTAATTATTATAATATTCAAGGCAAGTCCTTTATATTTTTATTTTATTATCGTTTAAATAATATAATATTTTGTAGTTTGTATTAAAATAATTTAATATATTTAATAATATTAATACAACTGCTTTGTTTATTTATTTTATATAAAATATATGTAACGATATATTGTATTCAAATTGAAATCAATAAAATAACTTATTTAAATATTTACCTGACTCGGCTGACTCTTATATTATCTTATATACCTTATATTACTCATCTATAAATCCGCCACTCGTGTGTCTGAGTCATCCTCGGTCTATGTGACCCGTTCGCGGCCGAGACCGCGCGATCGTTTATCGCCGGCGCGGCGGTGCCACTATCTTTAATTTCCTCGTCGACCTAAAAAATATCGCAATATTTTACGAAATAGCGATTAAAATAAAAATTTCATACTCGACGTACCTATAATAATTGTATCCGTCGACGAAACGAATTTATCGTTCCATGAAACTCGACCGTGGGGTTGTACGACTGCGGCGAACGTATGTTGTCGTCCCGGCGTTTTTGTTTACATCGCCGAACAATGATAAGCGGCAATCAAGAGCAAATGTGTAACATTATCATTATTTACTATCAAATCGGTTACTATAATAATATAAATGTTCGTCTTTCGTGAGTAGTTCTCACTTTCTCAGTGGAAACTCGAAAACGTAGCGCGCGTGATCGCACCGGTCGCATAGAAATTTATTGTTTTTTTTTTTTTGTTTTCGCCGTGTTTATTTAGTGTTTATATATATATAATTCGTTGAAAATGTCCAATCAGCAGCAACAATTTCAGACCATACCGCTGAACAGTGTCGAATCGGTAATTATTATAATCATTTATTTCATCGAGTACTCGCAGTGTAAACGATGACGTCAAGACACGTCGTAATCGTACCGGAGTTTGTTGTTAATTGCTGAAAATTCAAAGCCGGTCAAACTGAATTATTCAATTCACTAATCCCCGGCCCTGTCCCTCTGCGAGATCGGATTCCGTCTTCTGTTCTCTGCGCCGCCGCGCCGTACTATAGTTATTCAAATAGATTTCAAAATCGAGGATAGAAATATTCTTCGTTTGTCGACGACTCGTTATGTAGACAATACGTTTGGTTTGATAAGAAATAAAATGATTTTACGACTAGCCTGACCGTTCGGTTTCTACCGAGAAACGTCTGAAATATTTTTTCCAACAACGCGATTCATCATTTTTGTTACATCATTGTTCGGGTGTACAACAGTAGTAATATGACGACGATAGTACATGTTAATTGTTTAATTGTGTTCGAGTAATCGTCCATACTCGCTCTATGAAATTTGTTGTCGTCGAATTTCAAACAATTACTATTTAAGTATTATAGTACTAAGTTGGTTTACTCATTAAGTAGATTCGAAAGTAAATTTGGTACAGGGGAAATCGACAAAACCAAATCTTATTTTCCATAATCTTTTTTGAAGTTCTCAAAACACGCAGGACGCTTTTGCATTTTTAAAAATACTTGTCACTTTTTCACTTTTACCTAAAAAACAATAATCAAAATCATCGTATTATTCTAAAACATTACGACTTTTATGATATAAATCGATAATAATTTATGTATACAAATATAAGAGGGATGTATTATTTTGGACAAAGGAAGTGGAAGGACGACATCTCCCCTGCCCCCACTTCGACCACTGTGTGTGTGTGGCACCGTGTAGAATATCTCTCGAAACAATTTATTATCGAAGTTGTTTTATTCAACACGTAACGAAAATATGGATAAATCGATTATAGAAATGATATCATGACGAATTTAAATTATCAATAATTTATAAGTAGTTTTGTCAGTACTCGTATTACATTGTGATTATTATTTGAAAATATTCTACTTTTATTTTCGCGAAATTAGAAAACATTGTTTTCAATTTTATTTACTCATACCTATTATTTAATAAAAAAAACTATAATAATAGAAAAATTATAGAATTACGATTGTTTTGTTTTTTCGTATAAAACAACGAAGGAAACGAATTCAAAATATAGCGTACCTGTTAAAAAAAACGAAGCCAAATAATATCAACAACGTTTACGATTTTATTTCATACTTTTATAATTTCAACTCAATTAACCTGTCTAATAAACTATAATGGCCCCAAACAATAAACGCCGATCGTCGAATACCGATAACGTTATATTTTAAACATCGTGGGGGATTAATATTTATCACGTACGAATACCTAGATAAATACCGACACAGGGATCGATCATTCATTAAAGAATAATAATTATTTATAATTGTTTTTCTTATCGTTTTTTTTTTTTTATAATTTATAGTACGACGTTTATCATAATAATAGGCATTTTTCTTTTTTTAAATATAATACGAGTCGGGTGGACGCGAGTTAATCAATTTATGGCGAATACAAGCCATATTTATTATTTTAAATTACTCGAGACACTTCTGAAGTGTCAGTATAATAATATTGTATGTAGTAACTGTTTTAGCCGAAATGATTTACGTCGAATGTTATTTACCGGTCAACGAGGACGCGTTGGTTTTTTTTATTTCGATACTTTTTCATCGACGACAACGCGTAGAAAACTGATTTTATTAGAATATAAATCGAGGATTTTAGTCCTTGCACAAACACCGACTTTACTCAAAATAAGTCATCGTCGATTAAAAACCGTAGGCAATTTTATATTTTATATTCTAACTCGGAAAAACTAATATCAACCGATGAAAATCAAAATATATAATATTAATTATAATATTTTACTCAATAATTATTATCAAAAGGCATCTGTATAGATAGCTAATTAAAAACAATATTGTATACACATTTATTTATTTATTTATTTATTTATATTTCATAGCGGCCCCCATTACTGGGGCTTGCTTCGGTGGCCCACTCCGACCCGGGTTGAAACTTGAAATAGTGCTTTAACCCGAATGTTATAGTGAACTATTTGGTTTCAAACTACCCGAACATTGTACTTGTTCTTTCGGTAAGTCCTTCATTATATTTATAAACTTATGAATTTAAAACAATTCTAATTGGTTATTGTTATGGATATAATGTGTACGGGGTTAGTCACATTTTATATAATATGGAAGTTGGTTTTGAAGAAAGTTGTAAATTATTTTTGTCACGCGATTTTGAATTAAATAATAGTTAAATTATTGAAAAATATATAAATAATTGTATTTTGTATGAAAAACAAATTTTCAATTCATGCTAATAATTATTATTGATGATTTATTCTAAATTTGTAAATAACAAATGAGTCAGTAATTCTTTCTATTCTAATTGTCGTTATCGTTTTTTATTTTTCAGCAATGGGAAATTCTATTTAACCGTGTAAGTATTAATTTTGAAAAATGTATATCTTATATGTTTTTTTTTTTTTTTTTAAATAATTCCATGTGATGATCGTTTATTGTATTGACTAATTTCTTAGTTCGACAAAAATCGCGATGGTAAAGTATCGATCAATGAACTGCATCACGTTTTAACACAAGGAGCCGCTGATCAATATAATATACCACCTAAAGTATTAGCGATCATTGCACAAAGAGCTGATCGCGATCAAGATGGATACATTAACTTTAGAGAGTTTTTACATTTAGTGAGTTTAATCATTGTCGCAATGCATGTAATTTGTTATAAATCATTAACTTTAATATAATCCATATTGATTTTGTTTTTATATAGATGGAAGAAGAACCCATTACTCAAAATTTAACCACTAGTTTTGTTAATAAATACATTCATTTTACCATTGTACCGAGAGGCCTTCCTAAATTGAGAAGTGGATTGGATTATACCGACGGTGATTATGAAGATGAATATTCTTGTAGTCCGCCTGCGTTATGTATGGTTATTATTAGTCTCATTGAAGTAAGTTGATATTTTTCATATTTCATAATGATCAGAAATAATTATTCTAATTACTTTTGCATTGTGGATCAGCCTTAAAGTGTACACATTGTGGTGTGTTTTATTTCTTCATTAATTGATCTAGTAAAAAAAAAAAAAAAAAACTGTAAAAACATGACATTAACATATTATGAAATTTTAAGTAACGCACGATAGTTAGAATATAAATGATAACCTTAATTTTATGGCGTAGAGCGAGGAGAAGTATTCACTATCTCCGTTCAAACTAGTACAAAATAACGACAGTAAAAATCATACTTTGATGGATCTAAAGTAAAAAAACAAAAAAAAAAAACCAATGAAATTAAATTCATATAAATATTAAATATAATATACATTTATGTATATATTTTTTTTATTATCATTAAAAATATTAAATATAATACTTAAAAGAGATCTTGTATTGAAAATTTATTTTTTAACCGTTTCATTTGTTGTTGAAATAAAAAAAAGGTACTACTTTTCGCTTGGGATGTTTTGAAATTGAAATCGACTGAATCAATCCGCGGACCTGTAGCGACAACTTTCATTTACAACCCTCACCGGAGACGAGAAGCTTGGCGTTTTCTGACCTATATGTTTGTACACGTCGGGTAAGTTGACGTCAAACAATGTCGTTTAAGAACGCCGGCGCCGTTTTTGAGATTAATTTTCAGTAATGTGTTGCTATTTATTTTCAGATCAACTCATTTAACAGTTAATTTGATCGTCCAGTTATTACTAGGCGTTCCTTTAGAGATGGTGCACCGCGGTTGGAGAGTGGTTTTAATTTATTTATCTGGCGTTCTAGCTGGTTCACTAGCTACATCAGTACAAGATCCAAATGTTTATTTAGCTGGTGCTTCCGGAGGTGTATATGCTTTGATCACGGCACACATAGCTACTTTGATTATAGTAAGTCAACATAAAATGTATCTGAATAAGCAAATGTTCCGAGATTTTTCGGAACACGATTATTTATTTATTTATTATTTTGATATTCGGTGTTTTATAACTCGTGAGAAAGCTATAGGCAGTTACGTCTACTCTAAATTAAGAAACTTTGTAAATAAATCTTATAACTGAAATTCCAGTAGACTAATAGTGTCATAACCCTATCTTGTATCTATAATAATTCGAATAAAATATCACGATAATAAGACCACGATCATTGATGACATGTTTTTAAATATTTACAAAATATTTTTTTGCAATGAACAAATACTTACTTAAAAATTCGTTTCTGAAGTATTTTTGCTCTTAATGCCGAAACATACATTAAGAAATCAATTTTTTTTTCTTCAAAACCGTTACGATTGTATCCTCAAAAAGAATATCTGTGGGTTGTGTCACTGCTTCCATTATGTCGGTCTGTTTGTAATATTGTTGTTCTTAAATGTATTTCATAGAATTGGTCTGAAATGGAGTTTGCGATTTATCAACTGTTGATTTTTGGTTTTTTGATCGTCTTTGACACCGGATCTTCTATTTACAATAGATATTATGTTAACATGGACAATCAGGTATGTGATAAATAGTTTTTATATTTTTTAAGTACCTATTCATTTTGAACGAAGATTTAATAATATTTCAGATTGGTTATACCGCACATTTCGCTGGTGCCATAGCCGGCCTACTTGTTGGAGTGTACACGTTGCGTAATCTTAATGTTCGTCCATGGGAAAGAGCATTATGTTGGTTCTGCTTTGTTATTTACGTGTTGGCCATAGGCTCAGCCGTCATGTGGAACGTAGTATTTCCAGAGTATTTTTCAAAAGAACACTATTAAACGTACAAAAGTATTTTTATTTTAATCTTATTTTTATAATAATTATAATTATTATTTTTATTTTTTTCTGCTATCGTACAAGATCAATTATTTTTAGCAAATGCATGTTGTGTCAAATGTTGTATTATTCAATGTGTTTTTTTCCTACAGCTAAATGATTGAATACTTAAATGTATAATTAAATATTAAGCGTATTAAGTAATATTAATGGTGAGTACTGTAATATTGTGTTAATCAATAATCAAAACAACATATCTCGTGCTAATCATTATATTTTTATACTTTATATTATATAAAACTGTTTAAAATAGCACAATTTTTTCTATTAAATATCTGCAGTATTTTTTTATTTTATATAATATATTTATATATATATATATATATATATGTGTGTTTTATTACTGAATTATAGTATTAAAATATGTATTATTTTTTTTTTTAAATGATCGTAGTTTGTTTTTTTCATTTCCTATAATGTCCCAAGCATTCGACACTGATCACACCGCCGTGTGCTCTTGCACCTATTTTGCCGAGGGCTAAAATGCTCCACATAATATAAGTGAAATTGAAAAACAAAATACCAATAATTATGGAATTATTTAAATATGAATGCTACCTATATAATGAGTACTTATCGAGCATTATTTATTCAAAAAATGCTGGCGACACGCGGCATCTCCTTAAACCTTACCTCTAAATCAGTCGCTGATCATATAGTTTTAAGTCGTCGGTCTTAAAACGATTAGGTATGTTATATGAATGAAACAGATTTCGCCCCCTTCATCGATAACCATTGTCATACTCTCTCTAATAAACTTACAACATCAATGATATTATGAAACAAACGATTAGATTTTCAATTTTATTGGAACGAAATATTCAAGTTATTTTTCTGAGCCTGTTGAGGAGAGAAAATACAAATTTGAATGTGACCCTCACAATAAAATTGTATTAAATAAAAAAAAAAAATTAATATCTGCAGTGATACTTCCATTGGGATATTACAATAACCTCCACTGTACGGTACAAAGACGGTAAAATTTAAGTCCCTGTTGTTCGTAAATATTATACTCACGCGCCAACTCGCTCCGCAACAATTCGGGCTGAACGCGCATCCCGACGACCGCAGACTTCAACGTAGTCGTCCTCACGACGTTACAAACTAGCCCATTTAACTTCACTTACTGTAATATAATTTATATTGAATAATAATCGTCATGTGTAACAAGATTGTATAACGTGAAATTTCTCTTATTGTACCTGTAAATTTAATGCCTCAAGTAAACTTACCTTATACATATAACCAATGTTAAAAATTGTAAATCTATATACCTAAGTTAAGATGATTAAATGTTAGGAAAACTTAGTAAGAAAAAATAAAAAAAAAAGAAGCGCCAACTCACTGATATCGAGCTTGAAGTAATTGCTTCGAAAATTTTCAAACTCCGCTGCCATATATAATGTCACGATAGTACAATGTTCAGAATAAACTAACCGAAACAGTTTTCTTTAAGTCATTTCCAAAAATTTCCACATCGTTTATGTTATAAGTAAATACTACAAATAATTAATTAAAACATAAACATAATAATACATGGTAAGTTTTTGAAAAAGTATTTTTTTCTAGTTATACTGACCTTTTCTTGAACACGGTTTTAATTTGCATAGGAAATTGTTGTTATCAAACAAATGTTATAATAAAGTTCATTAATAAAAAAAAAAAAAAAAAAAAAAACAAGGAATTAATCAATATAATACATGAAATACTAGTAGTTATATTATGTATTTATAATAATTTATTGACCACAAATCATAGTAAATAAAACAAAAATAAAGTGAGTCTGTAATTAACCATAATACTAAAATATTAATAAATATGAAATAATACTTCTATAAAACATCAAATTATCTGAAAAAAATCAACTACAATAAATAAATAACATTTAAAATGTGTTAGTTAGTTTTCAGGTACATTTAATATACTTAAATATTATTGTTCTAAGACTATTACAATGTGCTACCTATGATGACGATTATTTATAAATACGTTGCCAACTAATACCATTGATTATATAATAGACTATAGTATAATATAGTCTATTATATAATCAATGCTAACACCATACGTCATATTGTTCGAATAATATGTGTTCATTGTTAGTGTAAAATATATCAACAAAATGGAAATAGTATCGATCGAGTTTCACTTGGTTTCGAAAAATATTCAACTCAACACTAACATATATTTTTAGGAACTTGAAGAATAAATCATTCTAATCGAGGGATTTTCAGGAAGACTTAGTAAGTGCCTGTAAGATATCATTAAATAATACTATGCGATTACATACGGATGTATATTTCCAAAGAGATAAAATACTCACTAGTGTGAACATTTGAAATTTGCACTGTTTCCCTTTCGTTGATGTTATGGAACGAATATACATTTTTTTTTAATTTCACGGTTGCAATAGTTATGATTTCATTTGACCAACTACAGACAATAATCACAATTAATGTAAACCACTGATTTGCATTTATGACGCGGTGGCCTACATCGAATACATTTACGCTCAGTGTTATTACTCTTTAAACTGTAATAAGATATACGATTATTACGTTATTAATGATTCGGTTGTCAAAACTTAAATAATGTTATTCACAAATATTCTAATAAAAATCACTATTATTACATTCTAATAGTTCGAATGAGTTTTTTATGTGATCATTTTTCAACAATGAATTTCTGTCAAAAAAAACTCACTAACATTTTTCAAGTGTTTCTAATAATTCATTAAGTATCAAATAATAGTTAGTATGTTTAAAGTTATCAGTACTTAATAATAATACATTATGTAGACATTTTTATAGTAATTAATTTTTACACAGATGACTAGCTAATAGTTTTTCTTTTACGATTATTTAACTTTTTAAGTAACCGAATACACGTAAAAAAGCAAAAAAAATAAGGTTCACTATTGGGTCCTATTTTTAAATTCTATATAACTGTCCAATAAATTGTATAAAACGTTAATCACAGGCAATATGTTTGATTTACAACAGTAACGAATAAATTCTAATAAAAAAAAAAAATTATTAAACAAATAAAACATCAATAAAAAAATCACTATAAAAACATAGGAAAAAAAATAGTAACAGTATAAATACTTGATCGTTTTTTTGTTCAGAACAATACTATGCAATCACAGGCAAAATCAATACTGAATAATGTAACAGTTAATGATTTAAGGAACAGCACTTAAATTCTCAATGATTTCTTTAAAAATTGTCCACCAACTTGTTCTCAAGTATCCGTACAGAAAATATTCAATTATAAGTGCAATTTAAAAACAAATATTTTTAGTTATTTTAAAACATGTACCTAACAACTTAGGTACAAAATAATTGTTAGCATGTGTTAATAATTGTTTGTTAAACAAAAATATTGCAGTTAAATTATTAATTACTTTTGTCTTATACAATATATATGCACTTTATGTATATAATTGTACAGTTAATACTAGTTAATAGTTACGTTATCTTTAAATTGACCCCACCAGTTTAATTCGTTTTCTTTAGTGCAAAAAAACTTATTCACTTATAGACGTTTATCAATAGCAGCGGCTTCTTGCATCCATTGTTCAATTTCATGCCTATACATGCGCCGTTGCAGTACTTGGCGATTTCTCGGTCGACTTCCCAAGAATGATATTTTACCCTAAATATTTTGATCAAATTAAAATCAAAATTTTTTGATTTTACTTAAATAAAATTGACTAAATCATTTGAATGTTTAGTAATTACTGTAATTGTACGAAACTTACAACTCCGACAAACATATCAGATCTGTATTTTTGTAATGCTTGGAAATCTTTTACATAATTCATAACATCTTCCCATTTTAACTCGATTTCTTCATGAAGCAATTTTTCCTCTACAGGCCAAATTTCAACACTTTAATTAATATATAATTTTACAAATAGTTATTAAAATGATTTTTACCATCTCTTTTCGTAGTTTGCTTTTTGTATTGAATTCGGAATCGGAAAGCTTCAAGTACTGATGCAACAACTATGGTTAATACAACCATGGTGAAGAGATAAAATAGCACAAAGTATGCTCGACTAGCAGCATGTACTTTAGTTGCGTACCCATTCATCACAACAAACCAATTATTGACGACAGTTAATTCAAATAGCGTTACAAGACTGACTGCCAAATTAGGAAAAGTATTTAAGTAATAATAACCAGACTTGTCTGGGGTATATTTGTAATACGTTTCGATGTTTGTACCACTAAAAAAAAAAAAAAAAAAAACCATTAATAGTATAGTGGATTTAATTTTAACTAAATAGATAAAGTTATATGAAAAATTATATTAATTACTTGCAACAGTTTCTCATGTCATAACCAGCAAACAGTTCCATTCCAATAATAGCGAAAAAATAATACATAACGAGCATAACACAGCCAGCAGATTTAATTAAAGGCGATAAAATTGCCATGGTACCAATGATGTCTCTATAGCGTTTCTTCAATTTAAATAGTCGCAATAATTTAAGCGGTCTAAAAACGACTACATAAACAAAATCTGGAAATAGGCGTAAAGATATTACGGCAACCAATCCACCAAAGGTTACAACAAAGTCGTATAAATTCCAGCCAGATGAAAAATAACGTTCTAATCCCATGCCAAGTGTCTTCAATGCTACTTCTAAAGTGAAACCTACAATACATGATTATTTTTAATTTAAAATCTGAAAGAAAATAATAACTAATTGTTAAATTATTATAAATACATGCTAAAAAGAAGCAAGTGTCCCATCCGGCACTAAATGCAAGTACTGAATATTGTAAAGTTGGATAAGACTGCATTCCTCGTTCAATCATTGCAATACCGTTCAATGTGGTTAAAAAATCTAAAATTTAAAATAAAATAGTTTTAGAGTTTTTAAATACTGCATAGGCATATCTTTAAAACATATTTACAAAATATATGATCAAAGTAAGGCCATGAAATTATTGAATTTGCTGTTTGGCAAATTTTTTGCACGCTGGGCGATGCTGTAAAATACCACGGTGTATCCAATGCTTGTGGTTGCCAACTCATCATAACAGCGTCGTATATGCCGTAAAATTCTTCAATGGTCAACGAACCCGATCCACTGGTATTTAAATATCTGAACATCACTAACAAATCTCGATTACCTGAAAATAATAAAATAATTATAATACCTCGACTACTTTATAAATTTTAATATAATTATACTCTTTTTTGGTGCATAATATCTCATGACTCCTTCAAATTGAGTGAATTCCATTTGATTGGGATTTTCTTTAGTGAGTAAAAGTTTAAATGCATTTTTACATGCTTGACGTTTATGCAACAGTAATTTTCGGAATTTATCCCTTTCAATACTAGTGAATGTTTCATAAACCACAGCCAACATCTAGAAATAGAAATAAAAATGCAACCAAACTATCAAAATAGTATAAATAACTTATGAATTATATAAGATTACTCACTAAATTCATAAGAAGGTATAATACAATGCACAAATATGAAATAAAGAACAACGAATACCATTTAGATTTTGAATAAGCTGGCATCATAATATCTGGAAAACTAAAATATAATATTATAGTATACCTTAATTGTATTATTATTAAAAGAAACTAACTTGGCTGTAGTCAACAAAACAAACATGTTGACAAAACTGTTAAATAAAGTATCAAAATGGTTGTGTACATCAGTTGTACTTTTGAATAAATAGTATCCAAGCACAGAGTATACGGTGACAAAAAAGAATATCAGTAATAACATATCAAATATTGGTGGTAATGATTGAAGTATTTGTCGGATGAAACGCCGAACACCACCCAAGTAATGAGTATCAACCAAGAAAATCGGTCGCAATGCTCTTGATACTCGGAAATGAGACGTTTGACGTACCAAAACTACAAATGCTTCAACAATCATTATTGTCAATGTAACACACTAAAAAGAAAAAATACATTATACCTACTGCAATACATTAATTACTTTTTAAGAATAAATATTACCACAGATATTTGTTCATAAAAATAATATACAAACATACTATTGAATTAAAAATGTTTATACAATGAACACTTACTTTTAACATAGTTCTTTTGTGTTTTAATATTGTTAACCAGCCCATCCATCTAAGTTTCAATGCTAAACCAAGACCAATTATTGCAAGAGCAAAAAGTTCTATAATACTGTGAAGAGCGACTGGCATCTACAGTTAATCATAATGAAAATAAAGTTAATAAATTTAGAAAATTATATTAGGTACTTTTTTGAGACTTTACTTCAAATGGTGGTGTAGCTGGGTCTTCCGCAAACGCTAATATGATTAAAACTAATGATGTAGCCAAATCCATTCCATAATACCAGTCATTATGTACCAAAAGATAAGCCGGAAGAGCTTCAGGTTCATGTGGATGAGAATCAAATTTTTCATTATTTTCTCCTTCCTAATAACGGTAGACATTGAAACGATAAGTTTCTTTAAAATTTAAAAATACTACTAAAATATTTAAAACGCCTTACTTCTAAAAATATAGAAGCTTCATGGTAATTCATTTCCCAAAATTGATCTACATCGATTCTTCGATCGCCATCACTGAATATTACATCAAGACGTCCATCGAAATGATTTCTTAAGTCTATGTTTTCACCGTCTTCATTTGGTACTGTCGATTCATTAATACTCAACGGAACGTCTTCTTTGCGGTCTAAATTCAAAAAGTATTTCATTGAATTACGAGCAAATGAACACAGCAAAGGAAATAGAATGAACTTACTGGGCGATTGAGCGTGATATGAATTGACAATCATATCGTCTTCAAATCTTGAGTAGCCGTCAGTCATTTTAAAACACTTTGGTACAGGTGAGATGTGAAAATATCGAAATCAGAATGATTGCACGGACAGCGACAAAGTTAGCCAGGTAGTGGACGTAAAGTTTTTAAGTATTCATAATACTTGTGTATTTTAATCATACCTTATAGTTGAACCTGACCCGTTTTAAATGAGAGAAAAACGTTTACATGTCAAACGTGCCGCGGAAAGATAATCTGAGATTTTGTATTCGCATGGCATACAAATAAAGCGATATGTAAATTATGTAAAAACGTCTCGGGCTCACTAAGTGTATTTCATATTTGTTTTATGATTTAAATAAATTATGTATACATAACGTACCAGCCCGGGTACGACCGACAGCCGTACACATCGTAACGTAGATAAAAAAATATTTAAAAAATCCTTCGCAACAACTCAACACACACACACACACACACACACGCCTCTATTATCTATGATTCTCCGACGACGACGACGAGAATATCAAAACATATTATTATTTTTGTATTTCGTACAGATTATATTGTTAACGATGTCATAAGATAAGAGTAATCATGCGTAAAATACAAGACCTGCAACGTTGGCGGCACGGCGACGAATGTTCGATTTCGTTTCGTCGTCCATTTTTCGCGTCACTTTGATTTTGTCGCGGAAAATATTGTTTTCCTTTCGTCTCGCAGATTTTTCGTATTTTCCGTTCGGTCCGCGCTGAAAGTAAACGAAGCGACGTCGACTGCGCCGTCGGGCGACGAGCGGTAACGAAAACGGTTAACCGCCGACGACGTGGTCACACTGGTCCGTTCGGGTCTAACCTCAATGTTTTCGACCAGCCGTAAAACGACCCGAACGTTGTCTCTTTCTCGAGTTCGCGTTCACCTATACATATAGTGTTATTCGTCCGTCGAGCGTTCCAGCAAAGTAAGTACCATCGTTTTTTATCCGTTTCGATCCGTTCGATCTTTCGACTCACGACCGTTTCGGCTCGCCGCTTCGGCGCCGAAGCCGCCGACGGAAATTTTGAAAATAAATGTTTTCCGAAATCCGAGCGCCCGGAGGTTTTTCGCGCGACCCCCGTTCTCGAGAGTCGACGACAAAATCCCCTCGCCAAACATCAACATGTCCAATCAAATTCATTTGAATTCAACACGTCTAATATAAGCCGTGCGAGTTAATTATAAGCTCGACGGAGTCGTAATAACGACTTGCCCGTCGTTTTCTCACTGAAAACAAACGGATTCCTTCGAAAGATATTCGCGAGTTCTTGATTACCGATGATTATTTCGTTAACGGTACAGACTTGAAAATTTCAACAATTGGTTTTCCCGATTGTATTGTTTTACTGCTCTTTCTATCCAGAAAATTACTCTTGTGTTTTTAATTCGTGTGTTATCTCGTTTGTTTTGAGTTGGATTTTCGTATTTCGATCATATTATTGTGTAGTATTATTTTTTTACGTTTTAAAACTGACTCGTTAATCGAAATCGTTGTGTTGAATAATTGTGTTCCTGTAATTTTTTCTTCACAGTACAAGTTTATTCTTATTTACTTGTAAACATAGTTTTTCTGTGTCAAGTCTCGTTGTACTCAACGTTATAATCTTATTTTCAAATACGTTTGTTTTTTTTTTTTAGATGGTCAAGGCTAAAGAAGTTGTTCCGCAATCGGAAGCTTCCGATAATAAGAAATTGAGACCAAGTAAAGTCAAAAGCTTGGCTAAATTTGAAACTAAAAAGAAGGCTAGGCAAGCGGGTACTTTGAAGAAAAAACCAAAGAAGAATTTGTTAAGTGGTACAGCTACATGGAAAGTGGTTTACAAGAGTGGAACTTGGCGTTTTGTACACAGGCCTACTGAAGCTAAGTTGATAGCTAAAGCCAAGGCCGAAGGAAAGCCACTGGTTGACTCTCCAGTAAATATTTTCTTATTGATTTTTAAAACCATAGGATTGTCATTTATGCATATATATTTTTTATTTATAGAAAAAGAAGAAGTCTATCATCGTTAAACCAATCAAGGGTGAGAAAAATGGTGAGACCCGTGAAGTACATACTGTTAAACGCAAGGCATACTACCCAACATTGAAAACGTAATTATTTGAAATTTATTACTACTGTTAATTTTTTTATTCTATAGTTAGTAATTGAAATTTTTATTCAAGTTTGGTTCTTATTAGTTTTTAATTTCAATCCAGTATTGATTTATAAGCAATGAAAGTAGTTCTTGAACCAGAGTTGTAGATTAAATGCTAAAGTATTCATATGCAAAAAGAATGATATTAAATTAATTTCATTTATATTTATGCACCATTATTATACCATTTTGTATAATATCTGAATGTTCACAAAACATTGATATATTTAAATTTTTTCATTGAAAACTTATTCGTAGATTTTTTTTAAATGTAGAATTTAATATTGAACCAGAGTCGCAGATTTTGCCCATTGAAGTACTCCTGTGCTAAAGAAAGTTCATAAATTAATTTCATTTATATTTATGCACCATTATTATAACAATATGTATACAATGGCCACAAATAATTGATACATTATATATTTTTCATGGAATGTTTATTAATAGATATTTTTAAAACTTAGTATTTAATATTGAACCAGAGTCGCAGATTTTGCCCATTGAAGTATTCCTGTGCTAAAGAAAGTTCATAAATTAATTTCATTTATACTTATGCACCATTATTATACCAATATGTATACAATGGCCACAAATAATTGATATATTATAAATTTTTCATTGAAGGCTTATTAGTAGATATTTTTAAAAACTTAGATTTCAATATTGAACCAGAGTCGCAGATTTTGCCCACTGAAGTATTCCTGTGCTAAAGAAAGTTCATAAATTAATTTCATTTATACTTATGCACCATTATTATACCAATATGTATACAATGGCCACAAATAATTGATATATTATAAAATTTTCATTAAAGGCTTATTAGTAGATATTTTTAAAACTAAGATTTCAATATTGAACCAGAGTCGCAGGTTATACACATTGAAGTATTCCTGTGCTAAAGAAAGTTCATAAATCAATTTCTTTTATATTTATGCACCATTATTATATTAGTTTGTACACAATGGCCACAAATAATCGATACATTTTGAATTTCTCATTTAAGCTTTTTTGTATTTTTAAAACATTTTTTTTTTTAGAGTACATTGTATAATTTATTAAGTTAGTAATATTGAACCAGAGTCGCAGGTTATACGCATTGAAGTATTCCTGTGCTAAAGAAAGTTCATAAATCAATTTCATTTGTATTTATGCACCAATTATATATTTCTTTGTATAAATTGGCCACAAATAAGTGGTATATACTTTTGTTTGTCATCTATTAATTGTTAAATAATATTTATCAAATTTTTTAAAAAAAACTTATAATACAAATTATTAAGAAAATGTATGAAATGTTAATACACTAATTAATTTTATAACTCATTAAATTAGATACAAATTTTATTTATTGAGTTTTCTGTTAATTTTTCTAAGGTCTTAAATGTGTTCCCCTGCTCTTCCCTATTAATTATAATATTATATTTTAATTTTATTTATATTAACAAGTCTTAACTAACTAAATCTATTATATGCAATTTTATAACCATCTCATGTGTTACAAATACTTATAATTGTTTTACTTTATTATTATAGACCCAAGAAGCATAGGTCTCGTGGTCTATTCAAGGACCACAAGCGCAATACTCGTCCTTCGTTGACTCCTGGAACAGTTGTCATTTTGTTGACTGGTGTTCACAAAGGTAAACGTGCAGTTTTGTTGAAAACACTCGAAACTGGTTTACTTTTGATTACTGGACCATTCATTTTAAATGCCATCCCAATGAGACGTGTACACCAAGGTCATGTAATTGCCACCAAGACCAAGTTGGACATTTCCAGTGTTAAGCTCCCCGAGGAAGTTGACGACAAGTATTTCAAGCGCACCTTATTAAAGAAGAAGCCCAAGAAAAACGAAAGCAAAAGCTTGTTTGTTCAAAAACCTAAGGTACTATTAATATTGTTTGAGTACAATGTTTTAAGTATATTTATTTATTTTTTAATATATTTTTTTTCTGTAGACCTACCGACCAACTGAAAAGAGGAAGTCCGATCAAAAGCTTGTCGATGCTCAGGTATTGAACGTCATTAAGAAACACAAAGATAAGAAAACTCTTTTCTTGTATCTTTCATCTATGTTTGGTTTAAGGAATAACCAATATCCACACAGAATGCAATTTTAAATTGGCTGTATTGGTTTTTTCTTTAAAAATATATGAATATATGACTACATGTACTTTTAAATTCTTATATAAGTTTTTATTTTTCCTTTTTATTAAAACTCCATTTTCCATTTAAATATTAAATCGTATTAAATGTCAATTGTGAGCATTTGTTTTACATAATTTAATCCAGTGGACACTGTCAGTATTACTGCTCCGACAGTAATGCTATTATAGTAATTATATTTTTAGTAGTTTCTTATGATCGCACTTGTTGTATTGACTCTGAACGTCCTAATAGACTATCAGCCACCGTTAAAATCAATGCGAATATTAAGTGAATAGAATTTAACAGTGAAAAATTATAATTAAAAGTTGTTTAAATATTATAGAACCCTTATAAATAAAAAAAATGAAGAGAAATAAATGTATGAATAATGCTGAGAGTATTTAAATGTGTAACAACTAGTTTTGACCTTTGGTTCATTGCCGGGTAACTAAAGCTCACTGGCTAGCACATTAAATAAACATTAATATTGAAGATTAAGTAAATCATTGTATGAATAATTTTAATATTTCTATAAGCACATTCAATAACTGGAATTTAAAAGCAAAATCGGGTGGAAATTAGATTTTTTTTAAATATTAAAGTTTACTAAACCCAAAAAATTGAAAATCATATAAAAGTTTTGAGAAAATTACTTGTTTCTATTATATCCTGATGTGAGGTTTCATGCTGTTACCTATTTAAAAGGGTTTTACACTTCTCTATCGGAATGAAATGATGAAAGCCGCTATATTTTGTGAATTCGTTTTCTTGGTGCGTGCAAAAATAAATAAATAAATAAATAAATACTCTGTTAAAAATTGTATGAAAACAGCTCTCAGCTTACACGTGTGTGTGTGTTACTCTGCTTACTTGAAAGATAACATCTCAATAATCCTCCGTGCCTATTGGGTCAGTGAGCACGAAGAGAAGATTAATTTGTTGTATTCTTTCAACAAACGATCCGCATCGGTAAGACCATCGACAACAGTCGCCACTTGATCCTTGTGACGTGTATCGTTTTAATTGCAAAAAAAAAAATGTAACGTTAACCCCCGTCGATTCTTCAAAATATTGTACGACGAGAATCTGTATGTTATAATAATCATTTATTACTAATAAAAAATAAATGTAGTTTTACACACGGTTTTGTGGTTTGATTTATTTTCATATTAAAAAATATTACAACTATGGTTATTTTTACAACGCAATCGTTAATAATTTATTATTGTGAGAGAAAAGCTGAATTGAAAATCAATCCGTATGATCGTTCTATTATACGGCCGAATGGAATATTATCCGGAGATGAATATATCGGAAGCTAGAGCGAAATTTTGTAATTTAATGCATAAAGTATGCGCACAAATGTGAAAAGTGTACGAAATTTAAACCGTTTTGACTAATATGCCTAATACGCGCTGTGTCGCGGGTTAAAAACCGTTATTATTAGCGTCGGACGACGACGACGACGGGTTCCCGTCGCCCGAAAAACCTAAATCTGACGCTAAATAATATATACGATCATTTAAATGTTAGGCGACGGTAATTAATCGTCGACGCGAAAACCCCTCGGAGGTCCCGCGCCAGTCGTCAATCACGGTTTACAAAACGGCGCGCGCAGGGGATTTAAAATAATATTTTTCAGTAGTGTTGACGCGCACACCACGTTTTCGAAAATAAACTCGTAACGAATAATAATTATTATTCGTCTCGCCGTCTGCCGTCTCCATTACATAACCTTGTTGTGTAACTTGAGCTGTCTCACGATGCCTTGGACGTATTTTTCCGGCACGTTGTGCGTCCTGAAACAATAATAATTTGATCGTTCGATCAAATCGATCGAATAAGCGCGCGGAAATCGCGACAATCCGGTGTTGTTGGCAACATTGTCGCCCGATTTATCGTATTTACTTGAGCTCCTCGATTTTATTGTACATCGTGTCCCGCAACGTTTTCTGCCTGGCCAGTTCTTCTTGTTTGAGCTTGACGCCTTCCTGAAAGAATCGCTTCCTCTCGTGCAGCTTTTCGCGTTCCTTGTCGTGGATCTGTTTCAGCAAGTTTTTCCGATGCGCTTCGATTTTCTGCGGTAAGTAACAGACGTGTAATCATTACATTATCTCGTTCATCGTTAAATATTATTGTAAATCGCGCGTCAATTACCATTTTGTTCTTCTCGTCCGTCTCTTTGCACTTTTCGATGTCGTCGATGTTCAGCCTGGCGATTTTCTCCGTCTCCTCCTTCTCCCGTTGTATCTCGAACGCGTACGCTATCCGCTGGTCCTCGATCTGTTTGTTTCGCGCCGCGTTCAGCGATTCCTCTTCTTTTATCTTTCTCACCGCCTCCTCGCGTTCCTTGCGCCGCCATTCGCGTTCCACCTGCGAGTCGCCGCGCAACAAAAACGTTCGCTAAACGTGTTCGTTTTCCATCGCCACCGACGACGACGCTTAAAGTCCACTGAGACTATACAGGTCAGTTACTGAGCGTTTCCCAAAGTGTGTTCCGCGGAACCTTAGGGTTCCGCGGGGCAATCCCAAGGGTTCCGCCAAATGTATCACATGATTATTCGGAAAATTATTTTATATTATACTTGGATTATTCATATTGTTTAAAAAAGTTCACCTAAATAATAGTCAGTCACTTATTATAGTACAATATCGTCGTTATAATGTATTTGTTGTACTTGAAACTGAACAAAATAAAAAATCATAACACTCATATTATTATAGTACCTATAGACGTTGTCATTGCGTTAATGACGTAAAAACGAACTAATTTTAGTAAATAATAATCGATATTATCGATATCGTTGAAACATTTTTCGGAGTATTGGTTTTTCCCTTTTTTTTTTTTTTTTAGAAAAATCAGGGTCGAGTTGGAATTAAAGACATCGGGGTTCCGCGAAACACAAAATATTTCTCAAGGGTTCCGTGGTTGTAAAGAATTGGGAACCACTGGGTCAGTACATAATATGGGGTTCGGTCGCCTATCCGATTTCACAGAACTCGATTCATCTCTTATCTCGTACGACATAATCGTTGCCAGTAATAATGTAAATAACAACTACAGGTGTTAATTATTTCACGTTATTTTTACTATAATATGGCGCGATAACTATTTTGGTATTGCAACGAAAAAGAATCGTTCGCCCCCGAACCCGGGAAGGGAGAATTAATACCTATACGTCCTATATCTGGGAATATGAACTTTTGGGGTACGCGTGCAGGTAACTAATAGGTGAGGTAGTAGTTTTGCCAGTTTCAATATTGTACTCGAAAATTTTTGAATTTCTATTAGTTTAATATCTGCAAGTATCTCTACTTATACAGCATTTGATATTCGGCGGCAGTTCGAGCTGTATTTTTCGGGCGAGCCGACTTATTTTAGTTAAAATATTAGAGTCTCAAAAATAGTTATAAAAAAACACCGTTTTCGACGTCCAATTCCAGTGATAATAATCGAACGATTATAACATGATAAACCGACGAAATTATAGAGTAGGTAGGTTTACCTGTTTCCAAGAATTAATTCCTATTTTATCGCGCTGAAATTCCAACGCCGAAACGGCGCGGCGTTTACAAAAATACAACCGTGACGACTGGATTCGTAACGACATTTTTATTTAGATGTCTGACATTCTTCAAAACAAACGAAATTACTACTCGGTCAAGCAAAATATTTTGGGCGACGACGATTCGAACAAGATTGAAACGATAAAGATAAAGCCCACCGATTTTCGTCCAATTCGATTTTACACCTCACTCTTGGGTACATAATATTATAATGTAAGAAGTATAGTGGAAATTAAACTTTCTGTATTTCCGTTTTTCGCGTGCTTTTTTTTAGACACGAGTAGTGTTCTGACAGGTACCTGTTTCTGAATTTCCGATCTTTATTTCTACTATTCACCCCGCCCTCGTTATCTTTTGTTCTCAATAGCGGCACTGTGAACAGACAACGATAGATACATGCGAAAAATGAAATATTACAGTAGGTGGTTAATGTTTTATTTACTTATTATGAATAATGGTTTTGGACTCTATTGTCGATATATTATATATATATATACGTATATATATGTGTGTGTGTGTGTAGGTAGTTTTATTGTAAATATCCATATATTTTCTGGCACGCGAAAAATTTTAATCTCTTAATTACAAAATGTTGGCTCGCGACCCCAAAAAGGTTTGCAACCCCTGTCCTATAGGTACTATATAAAACATTTAAATCATTATAGCGTACGAAATACGTTGTTTTTCGCGGTTAATCTGTAATTATTAATATTTACTTTTTCGCAACTAAACTATTGTACATAAGTACGTATAGTACGCTATAGTGTCCATTCGTAACGAAAACAATCTCATTTTATTCTGTGCTCGTACTCTCGACGTCCGAATCCCCAAATGCGCTTTTAGTTTGTATTTTTTTCTCTCGATAGTTTTGTCCATGTCAGAGAAAGCATTTTATTCGGACGAAATAAATAACATATATATATATATAGTAAATAATTGCGAATCTCATCAAACTCTCTGACCACTCGTGTAAATAAGATTTTGAACGTCGTCTTTGCGCCACGCCTATAATAATATACCCACCTGATCTCTGACTCTGAGTGCATTCAATTCGTCTTTGGCGGCTTGCGAGTCGTACGTGGCTTGTTGGCTCGCTTGTACCTTGGCAATGGATTTTTCTTTCAATAACTTTTGCTTACGCTGCTCTTGTTCGAACGCTATTTCCCGTTCGTTTTTTTTTCGCGTGTACTCTTGTATCTACGACAGAACAGTATTTATACGATCGAGATTTCGTTAAAACCAAACAATATTATTTAATTTTATTATGAAAAGTTTTATTTTTAATCGTTTCGAAGTAAGTAATTGATTTTCACGATATTTTTTTTATCGTTTAATTAATAATTCATGTTCAATAATTTCATATTTTATTAATCATACCCATTTGTGTGTTTCAAAAGAAGAAACATTTCCCATTGTACCGTTATAATAATTAATAAATAATATATTTTGCTTTTTTAAACATTTATTTCGAGGGGAAAATGTTACGTACGTAACATAGATCGTGTGTGTAATGTATTATAATTTTCTCATAGGTATTCTGCCAGCGTACGGTTTCAAAACCTTTTACTCTATTACAGTATTATTTCATGTACACCTTATACGTATACCTGCAGCAGTTCGATATTATTCATCTCTTCCTCTAGCTTTTTCGAATCCCTTATCCGCGCGTTGAGCAACATGAATTCTCTACGCAGTTGTGCCTGTTTTTTCATTCTCGCTTTATGGGTTTCGATTTCTGCCTGCTTGATCTTGTTTACTGCTTCTGCCCGAATCCTGGCTTCCTGCACGTCACGCGCAAAAAGCAGCTGTTAGTTTTTAGTTTTGCACATGGTATACGTGTGATAACAAAACAACATTATAGTCGGCGATCACATAAAAACTATTTCGTTAAAAATGGTTACAATAGAAAGCCGTATTTTCGGGTTAAAAAAATTAAAAATTTTCAAACACTGATATAGTCACGTTTACATACTTCTACCATTCTGGCCAACTCCATTTCTCTGGAAATCTCATTCTCTTTTATCTGTCCCTCGACCTCGATCGCTTGTTGTTTTTTTTTTAACCGTTCGGCTTCCGCGGCCTTTTCTAACTCTTTGGCAGCCAACGCTTGTTCCCGTTCCATCATTTCTTCCATTCTGCGTTCTTCTTCTTTCATTTCTTTCCTGCGCAGTGACATGTGATGTGTTACATTTTATAATCAATAAAGTAATGGTAATAATACCTACTTTTTATACAAGTATGGGTATAACTTGATACAATAATACTTCAGGTCTTAGAAAATTATTTTATTTTAATATTTTAAACAGACAGTATGGTATACAACACCAAAATCATAAAATATAGGCGAGTTTTTCGGGATAACTTTTAATATAAATCCAACCAAAGATAATAACCTACACACTGTGTTATACCTAATAAATAGTTTATTTTAGTTTTTAATTAATGATATTATATACGAAAACGCAGTTTAAAAATGATTAAACACGAAATTTTCAGTTCAATGTAAAAATCTCTAATTTCTAAATATAATATCTATTTTCTAAATTCTGAACTTGGAAAATATTATATAATATGTATATGTATACAATACATAGGTGTGACTAGAACTTTGTGGCAGTGGAAGCCAATTAAAATTGCTCAGCCCTTTCTCGTGAGCAAACTAATAAGGGATAACAATAAACTACTAATGAAACTATGTGCCTTCAAAATTGATAATTTTATATACTAATATTATATATTATATTAAACAATTTTGTATTTCTCTGAACATTTTTGGAATAGCAGAGTTTGTATAAACTTAGCAACGAAATAATCGTAACTAAACTTAATAATTTCAAAAGTCTAAAACAAGAGCAAAACAATTTAACAATGTTTCGATCATACCATCATAATTTTCCGTTATAATTAAAAACGTATTATGTATTAAACATTAATAAGTAGGTATTACATAAAATATTACCAAAGTCTATAGAGTTAATAACTATTATAAAGTATTAATATTTTAAACGTTCGTTTATCAAAGTCGACGTTGGACGCTTTATTTTGTTCAGTGATTTATCGTACCTATTCCTCCGCAATTCGGTTTCCTGTATTTTTACAATGCTTTATTTTGAAAATTTTCCTTCACGAAAACCGACGTTATAGGTTTAATCATACGAGTAATTGGTTTTAACAGTTATTAATAAAATTACCACAATATAGATTCTCTACTAGAATTAGACTCGGTTAATATTTAAAAATTAAAAGATTCGAAAAAATCAAAATATTTTTTATCTAATTAGTTACTGCACTAAAATATGACGTTTCATAGTATGACTACTGTAATATGATTATTAAATTTATTGGGGAAGCAATTAACCGCGGAGAAAGTCAGAGCATACCCGCCCTACCTCCATAGTCACGCCTATGGTCTATGTATATAATATTATGTTAGAATTGTATTTAAAAAATGAGATATTACAGTATCTTACTGAATGAGTTGTTTTTCGGCAATTTGAGCGTTTCTGATTGCATGGCACTTGGTACTCAATATTAAAGAATTGCAATGTTTTATTTCATCTTCTTGATCTTGTCGCAATTGTTGTGCTCTCGCCAATAAGTAATTAGACTTCTTGTTTGCTTCATCGTCCAACTGTAAAAGTAAAGTAATTTATTAAACAAAGTTTTATACATGTTTTTTACGAAAAACTATTTTTTTTCAACAAAAAATTATATTATATGTATGTCTAATTTTATAATGTATATGATATATACATTTTTTTTTATTTAATTGAAAATGTATTTAAACAAATGTATTTAAATACCTATTTTAAAGAAGGTGTATTATGGTACGAATAATATATTCATAATTCATAGAGACTCTGTTAAATGTTCGACTTTCTTTGTTATAAAAATTAATTAAGTTTACGAAGACGGATTTCGAAGAAAAATTGCGTTAGAAATACTTTAGAAAAAGGTTATTAGCAGGAATTGACAGTGATGGAAGTGTAAAAGGTAGAGTAATAGTTTCGAAACGTTATTAGAAAGTGCCTTTACTGGTCGAAAGAATTAATGCGGTATTTAGGATCATTTATCAAACAGTGATTTGTTAGCTGAATGCTTTATAAACAATTTCAAACGATGCGTTTTTGTTAATAAAGTAATAATTTATTCTATCTTTTCATTTTGTTAGATTTATATATGGCAAAACGTTGTTTTGCCATATATTTTCAGTGAATTTTGCAGTATAAAAAATAACTGACTTATTGTAAGTGCGTGGCGACAGCGTCTACGATTGAAAGAAGAATGGTGCGCGCACGCACGCAAATTCGGTAAAAGTTATGTAATAATATATGACGTTGTGAAATCCATACCTTTTGCGTAAACGTCGTCGGGTTTTCTTTTTAAAATTGTATACGCCTATCGAGCCTATCGACCAATGACTATAGATTTGCCTGCGATCGTATTCGACCGCCCAATGAAAAAAGTTCTATTGTTCATCGCACGCACGCAATTTCGATAAAAGTTATGTAATAATATGATATTGCAAAATCAATTCGTATTTGGTAAAGATCTTCGGGTTTTTTGATGACATAATAATAATAATCTATTCATATAAAATGCAAATTACTCGCTGATCGTTGCATCTCAAAATCTAGCCCGTGAAAAGTTTACCCCTTCTTTTAAGGGTTGAATTTTGAAAAATAAGTTTGTAGATTTATTTATATACATCCCCCTAGGGGAGGTGCTCAAACGGGGATTTTGTATTATGAAAAATTACTAACCTATTGTAAGTATGTACGTATATATATTTTAATTGAAAATGATTCGAAAAAAAATTTATAATCAATGATAATGGTTACTATGGTTACAGTATATAGGTATACGTACATACATATGTATAAATGGGTTGTATGATATAAATGGGCTGACTTTTTCCTATAACCAATAGCAACCATTTAAAATTTCAAAAGTACATCACAAAATTCCCGTTTCAGCACCTCCCCTAATTGGGTTTTTTCAAATTTTTTTTTTCGTAAAAACCTTCTCCTGGCAATTACGAACAATTAAAAAAAAAAAAATTTGAGCCAAATCGGCCCAACCGTTCTCAATTGATGAATTGTTTTACATTTTTGGCTCCATTTATGTATATATATATAACCGTTCCAGAATATTCTCGTCGCTCACCACATATAAATATTGAAAAAAAAACTATTCTATCTTTTAAGTTGGACCATGTTATAAATGGTTACCAAATTTTATCAAAATCCGTTCAGTAGTTTCGGAGTTTATCGCGAACATACATCGTGACACGAAATTTTTATATAATATATAGATGACCTTATCAAATAATTATTACTTTTTCAATGATACACTCGTTTTAATTTTAAATAATACACCGATTACGGATTAAAGAATAACGTTAAATTATTATCAATTAAAATTAGTCGAAGTAAACATTATATTAGTAAATATAATATACATTTCAGACTATAATTTGCTTTTAATAAACACTAACGTATTAGAGAGTAGATGTCCTTTAAAAGTTTAAAGTTAAACGCCTATTGGTATGGTAATGTTCACTACACTTTGTTATTTATTAATTCCACTGACCTGAGCGAGTTTTTTCCCTTTGGTCCTTAGTATATCATAGCTCTGTAATTTCTGCTTTCTGGCCAAACTTTCGCTTTCTAATCTCTCGCGATCGGACATCAAGTCCTCGGCTATTTTCCGCCGGTCTTCTGCTTTTACCACCACGGCTTTATTTTTTAACCGCGTGAAAGTTCTTCTGTCAATCACTCGTCGGTCCGGTATGAACATGCATTTCTGTTTTTCCGTCTTATCCGACTTGCTAACTGGCGGTTCTCTTTTATCGTCGGCGTTGAGGTGGTCATGATCGAAATGTGCTCTGAGATTTTTATCGGAAATAAAATATACCGGTTCCGATCGACTCGAATGACTGCTCGTCGTGTGTCGTGTGTTCGCTTGAAAGTTTTTCACCGATGTCATGTCGAAGCAAATTTTTTAAAACTCGTATTCGATGCGTTTATCTCTTCACTAATCTAACTCACGTCTACAACACATAAACATTGTTAATAATAAAATAATTTACATTCGTTTACGTTTACGTTTACGCTCGAGTATAATCTAAACACCTTTGAGTACCTAAAAAATATGCTATTCGAACCACCAGAATGAAAATTATAATTATCTTGTCCGAATACTGGCTGATTAACTGTTTCGATTCGCGAGTTTGTTTACTTGGTCGCTAGGGTTGTTTCCGGAGAAACGCTCGTTTTCCGAAATTTACCGAACAAACATATTATGCGCGCCGCCGGTGCGACGACGGCAGCTAGGTTTGAGTTTTCATTGTGCCTCTAAAAGTAATAAAATAATAATAATCATTGTACAGTTTTTCACTGAAAAGTTGAATGCATTAAAAATAACCTAACGGGTATCCTAATTTACTAACAAAATAGAAAAATACTCGACTCGGTCAATTCGTAGATATTTATAGGATATTAATTATTCATAATGTATATTTAGTTTTCGTTTCAAATGCGAATGGAAGAAATACATACTTTTTATTTTATTGAACGCGTAAGCTTTAGAGAAAGGGGTTTTTTTTCGTAGCAGTCTTTTTTATTTAAATTTATCGAGGCCTGCCCGAAATCTTTTCTAGCTACGCCACAGGGGATTGGGTTAGAGTGATACCTTTTAAGGACGCGTCTTAACATTTGTTTCCACGCGTTTTTGAATCAATTCTAGTTAGATATTTAAATATAGACTCGAAAGTACATATTATATTCATTTTTATTTTTTTCTTCATAAAACTAAAGAGGTTTATTAAGGAGGTTCTATTTATTATTCAATGCAAATGCAACTATTTTCAAAGCGTCCGAAAAATTAATTCTATTTATGATATGAAAATTGATTTTCAATTTTTAAATTAAAATACGAATAAAATAATATTTATAAATAAATAATTTATTCAACACGAATGAATTAAAACGAATCTTAGTTATTCAATACAAACCGATACTTAATTTTTTCCTCTATAGTATTCCATATTATTTACGTTGGTATTTGAAGAGTGAATTAAGACATTATTAATCATTTATTTTTCACTAAAACACTACATTTCTTTAATCATTTCGCAGTTTTTGTTCTTTGTTTTTACAGCCTTACTCAATCCAAATAGAAATGTTACCCTTTTGAATGCACACGTAATGTGCACATAATTGTTCCATTCACACGGAACTGTGGACAATATTCCTGACGATCCTGTTTTTTTTTTTTTTTATCATTTACCTAATGGGCTTTGTTCGATAAAAAAAAAACGGAAAATGGCGTAATTGAAAAAAATTGTTACACTTAGTATAATATAATATTGAATACTCGTATTGTAATGTAACTGTTTTGTTTCGTGCATAAATGCATAATGAATTGCATTCAAATCGATTTAAAATGTTCTTCAAATACCTTTAAATATTTAAAGAAACATAATTATTTTAAAATATTTTAATATTATATCAAGCGAATTTCAAATTTATATAAATAATCAAACGATATAAATCACCAGTTTTCTGTTTCTCATCCTCTATAATATGTATTTCTAATTTTACGAATGACATACATTTTTTTCATTCTAATTTACATACGCGTTTGAATTTTGAGTTCATTTAAAAACCGTCTGAAGACATTAATAATTATGGTTTATGTAATTACAATTTATATTTTTAAAATTTCATATCGTGTGTACGAAACGAAATAAATTTCCGAGAAAGTTATTGGTTTTATTACGTATTAATTTATTTTGTTTAATTTTTTCTAGTCGAGTAACTATAAGAAGTGTTTTAAAAGTTTTGCTAAGTTTTATATCGATCGAACGTATATGATGATAATATACAACAAAATTTAAGAAAGAAAAAAAAACCTGTGAAATTTACGACAAACTATTATTTGTCTAATCGTGTCGTGTTTCGGTTAGATTAAAAATTGTTAGAAATAATCTGGACCAACTGATATTTACTAAAAATTGCTTTATCGAATGTGATAATTTATCGTCGTTTTTAAGTATACAATAATAATAAAAAAATGTGAGTTACAACTCTATATTTGACTCGTATTCATCCATGCGAGTAGTAAAGCGATTAAACGATTATCCAACATCAATATTAGTTTCCCGGGGTATTATTGAAACAAAGAACCATAAAAATATATTTTATTATATTTATTTATATATTTTAAGTTAATAAAATTCGATTTTTTTTTTCTTTTATATTTTTTTTCCCTCCTCTCGTCTCAATTAAAACATATTTTTCTAAATGCATTTTATATTTTCAACACATCATTTATTACGATAAATGCAACACTTCGTATATCTGCTTACTTATCGTCTGTAGGTGCCAAAGGTATTTCTCACTTCAGTGAACTGTTGTTGTTAAGCTCATTCGGTATATAGAGTTCGGTCAAGCATCTAACTAGAAGCTTTCTTATCCTTATTACTAATATATATTTATAGTTTTGTCTTGTATCAAATCGTTATCCTTTGTTTTGCAGTGACCTGAATGAATACTCATATTTTCGAGTTAGATAAAATGTATTATACGATATATTATCTCAACTTCATGAAAATAGAAAAAATGTAATAAATCTCGCGGATCAAAAGTGTAGCTCGAAATAAGATGCAAATTTTCATATGTAAATATTTAATAATTGTATATACCTAATCTATTGTACCCGCGGTACTTAATTATCCCTATTAATATTGTTATTGTACATAAAATTATTCTGTTTTACGCTTTCGTCCAACTCGTTAAATTTATATATTTATTTTATAATTTGCAACAATTAAGTTATGAACTGTGTTCATACAACGACTGGGTTAGAAACTTTACGGACACAATAATAGAAGGTCGAATTGAGAGTTTATTTTTACAAATGCTTATTAATTATGTTTTCTCGTGTTTTTCATGCAGATTACGGAATTTAAGAGCGTCGGAGGGAGAGACGACATGTTTTACTCTTGCTCTAAAATATTGCTTTTTATTATTGATTTTATTTTGATAAATTGAAACGGCTTTTTGAATCGTTAATATTTCGTAGTTGCGCGAGAAATATACACTCTACTGTAGCAGCTATATTACAGTGGAAGTTGATTTATAATTACGTTTAGTAAATATATATATATATATATTATAAATGTATTATATAAACACACAAATTTGTGCCTTCCACAATTTCATTAAACCTTTAAAACTGTTGTGCAGAAATAACGTAATCCACTACACTTTATTAATTAATTAATTTTAATTATATTATTCGGAGTAGTAAAATTTATTAGGATAAATAAACGCACTGTACAGCTAGCCATACGCTATTACGGGCAATTTGCAGTTAAATATAATATTATATTCTCGGCGGCGGCGCAGCGACTTAGTGCGTTGTAATGCGTAATTTATTCTACGTTGCGATTTATTTTTTTCATTTGTATACCTATACTCATAATTCATCTATTACAATAGTTACGACGATAGTCAGTGTCGGTTTGACTGAGCGAGACTATAAACAGTCATTTTAATTTCGAACGTGTACATTTTGTTTTTACGCAGTTGGCCGAGTAAAGAAAATAAAATGTTTTTCTATGAAAAATAGCCGACAAAACAAATGAATAGGTACTTTAAAAAATGTATGCTTTTTGTTTACACACTACGGGTATTTTATCATTATAAAATAGTGTGTAATAAACCTCTGTTCGGCGAGTCAATATTCAATGACCGAAAAAAAAACAATAATAATAACGATTTATAAAGGATTTGTCTGTTAGTTGTCATTATTTTCAAGCTTTCGAATCGAATAAAATATAAACACATCAAACAATCATAATAATAATATGTTTAACGATATAAATACTCCGAATACGTACGGATCGAGCATACGTATTTTCAAAACCGCTCATCGGTCACGAGACATCACATGGACTGTAAAAGGATTATTGATTGTTTTTTCCTGCGATTGTTTATTCGACCACTCGTCATTGTTGTTGTGCGGCAGATAACTCGTATTTCGACGTGTAAAAATGTTGTTTCGACCAATGTTGTTATCGGTTGAAATATTTGATTTACTAACGAAAACACATGTTATTGTATTTTTATTTCAGCGAAACACACACGACTCGTAGGGAATGAAAATTTAATATACAAGTCGACAGAAATGTCGAAACAGAGGATATTATGATGTGTGGCGCGCGAGATACAAACCATCGACCCATAATGCGAGGAACGCGATTTGTTCTAAATAAATAAAGATGTTATAGCGTTTATGTTGACATGAGAAACCACGACCATGTGCGCGTCGTAAGTACCTATATCTACCTCTATACCAACAACTAAAACGCGGCGGGGGTTTAATTAAGAAGTGAATGTGCAGTAGGGGGTAAACTCGTCCGTAAAATGAAATAATATTTATTTTCATTGATCTCGAAAACAAACCGCAGCCCAGGTATTACGAACACGTCTTTACACGTCATTACACGAGTATTATTACACGGCTAAAGTATTATTTCGGAAGGGAGGACGGGCTCGCGAATACCATAAAACAGTAAAGCGAAAAGTGTGTAAGGAATGTTGTTGAAAAATATTATACGAAACATTTATCATCTCACAAGTATTGTAAACGACGCGCGACGTCTAGCTCGTCCGAAATCGTCTCGTCTAAAACCATAACGATCTAACGTTATAATTCTCGACTAATATCAGCAATCTCGAGCACGATGTAAGATAATATTATGTAATATCACGGGCGTGGCTAGACTTCAGCCACAGCGGCAACATAATATACTGAACGTCCGGTGCCAAAAACTGTACAAAATAAAATGTTATACTTACATTTAACCGCGGACAAGTAAATATCCATGTTTTCTCATACCCGATTCGACAGAAACGATGAAAAGAATCGTTTCCAAGTGCGTTTTTCGAAGAACTATCGAAGAACAATATTATCATTAGGTACTCGTATGCTCGAAATCTCAAATTCTATTCTCTTAGTTTTGTGACAGCTTTTTGCTTTGAAACGGGTCCCCGAGTAATTATGTCCGAGCCACAGGATTTTTATCCTGAAATTGAAAACAGATTGTTAAATTATTAACAAGTTCACTCAAATAATGAAGGCTTGCAAAATTCATTTATATGCATTGATACGTCATACAATGTTATTACATTAATAAGTAAATAAACATAATTAGTATACCTATATTTACCATTACTGAACTATTATCGAATTTATTATTTTTACGATTTCATTTCCGTTTTTGAGGGAGCGTTCACTTTTTACCGAGAGCTAAGGTCACAGCATATAATATAGAGAAGTGTTTGCTACGGCCAACACCGTACTCACGTTCGGGTGTAATATTATCTATCAGATCGTAATCTCCAAGTCCTAACACTGTTAATATACGTATAGCTATATAGTTGTAAACACGACGACCGCTGTGAATACAAATAAAACACGGCGTTGTAATCGAATGAGACCTCGGCCGGTACTGATTTTTAAGGGAAAAAACGTTTCACCGAGGGCTGTATAGTTTCTTCGACCTCCCTAGATCACGCTCCCGCGGTACGAATAATCGCGGTCGAAATGGTTATCGCACGACATCGTGTCGCAGTAATTAAATTATTTCGTTACGTTCTTGCATCGCGAAAATGCATAAAACAATCGATTATAGTATTACTACGCGCCCCGAGATTATTCAGAGGTGGGGGGAGGACAAGTCCGCCCGAGATCTGTCGCGATCGCCATCACACTCGTGTAGGTACTCGGAAAAACGATACGCGTCGTCGTCGAACACGAACAGAATCGACAGATCGACTAACGGTAATTATTAGTGCTCGACGAATACGTCTCAGAAATTTAAATCTACGATTTGTTTCTCGTCTTTATTAGAAATATCGTGTGATTTTAAGATGGTGAATTTTCTCGTTCCGCTGAGAGTTATTTTCGGGCTGTACACCACACACGCCTTATATCGTTGTTTTCATCTGATTCAAACGAGTTCGCGTCCGGCCAACACTGTCGAACAAAAAATATTAATTTATAAAATATAATATAAACAAAGTAATTGTATTAAATATATTAAATTATTTTAATTAAAAACTATTAAATATATTTAAACGACAATAAAATTAAAATAAAGGAGTTGTATTATAAGTGCAAAAATGTCACGACCGGTTTCGATTAAAAATACTTACTTAATACCTTATTATAATTAATAATAGTAAATAACCAAAGAACTATTGGTTCTATATCTTATATATATAAAATTCTCGTGTCTCAATGTTATACTACTCCGAAACGGCTTGACCGATTTTCATGAAATTTTTTTTTTTTTAATAATAGTTACCGTAATAATTGTTAATAAATTTTTTTCGTGAATCATTATCAATTAAAAAATATGTACATAATTGTGAAATGTGGGTAAAATAATAAATGATCAGTATCCTGTTTTTCATTATTAAGTACTTTGATTTGTTATGTTAAAAGTGATTTAAAGTGAATACATTTTTATATTACAAAATTATATACGGCAAAACAACGTTTGCTAGGGGACAGCTAGTAATATCTAAATCTCTCCAAGTAAAATTCATTTTCGTATTGACAAAAAAAAATTTTCATTTCACGTTCAGCGCGCTCTTTACGCTCGAGGCGTAAGTCCTTTATTTTATTATTGTTTAAATATTATATTATTCAACATAGTTTTGTATCGAAATGATTTAATATATATATTTTAAAAAATATTTAATTTACGACGTACGAAATGTGAACGAAACGCGTGGACGGCGGGACGCGCCGTCGCGGCCGTCGAGGTGTGGGCTCCTGGGCGGGCAAGCGGTGGCGGCGGCCCGCGGAGCATGATCGGTGGCGGATCACGTGCGTGTACGACGACGGCGACCGACGGGGTTGACTCAGTGTTGCTCGGGAGGATAATGTTGCGGCAGCGTACACCACTCCACTACTAATACTACTACTACTACCACTACTACTACCACTACTACCACTACTACCACTACTACTACTACTACACTCACTCCGACAACGACTACTACGACTACCACGCTCGGCAGACGTTAGACGGGATTCCGCGACCATCTCCATCGCGACCATGACGCTCGTCTTCGCCGTCCTCGTAGCGTTCGTCCTCATCGCCGTCGACTGTCACACTCGTGAGTATTAATAATGCATTTTCGTATAGTTGCAATATTCACTTTATTTTGATTATTATTATCGTTGTCGTCGTGGTCCGTGGTGTGGCTGTTATTTTTCGCTTAGAAAAAAAATAATTAAATACCGTTTTTAGATTTTTATCGTCCTTTCTGGCGTGAAAAATAGTATTCTATTGTTTAGGGTTTATTCGAAAATTAAAGAACTTATCGCGCGGTGACAATATAATATTATATATCGTATATTAATACGAATCGCGCGCGGCTACTGCGACGGGAATAATATTTTAAACGTATTTACTATACCGAACGATTTTTTGTTTTTTTTTGCGGTTTCTCGCGATATCATTGTAATGACATATTTGTTTCGCGGATTTCGAACACGAAAACTCGTGTTTTCGACGATTCTTTCGATCGTAAAGATTTATTTTCGTTCGATTTATAACCGTCGCGATAATTTTTCGTTTTCTCGTCACTACCTACGACGACCGCGTGTGTAACTACGAGTTTTTATTTGATTTTCACAGAGTAGAGTATAACCGACGACAAAATTACACGCATGTTTCTATCGTTTGTCGCTTTTTTTTTTTTTGTTGTTAAATCGTAGAATATTATCGTTTGAAATCGTCAAAAATCAACGAGTGCGAATTGCCTGCCGCTCACGTCGTCGCGTGACTGCCGGGGTTCCTTTATTATTTTTGAATTATATCTTTGATTGAAAGCTTCAAAAAAAAAAAAAAAAGAAAAACCAACGACATTTAGAATGCACATTATAATACTATTATAAAAAAAAAAAAAAACGTCATAGTGATTGCCAAAATAATTACATTAGAAATATCAATTCTTTTTAAAAGCTAATAAAAGTCTATCGTGTCAAATGTCTTTTTATTTTTTAAGAAAATTACATATTTTGTCGAGCTTAAAAATAATTTTTACTTGATCGCAATTGAATTCTGCATTGTGATATTTGAAAGATTTGTAACTGGATACATGTGAATTCCACACGATGTATTAAATTATATATAGAGAACAATTATTCTACTTTATTTTTAGAATCATATTTTGTAGGATATTTTAATATTCAAATATCCAAGTGAAAACTAATCTTCGTTTTAAACATTGTAAAACCTTATTTCGTACAGAGTCTCATTGGGTACTGGATTCTATTTTTGAAATTCAAATTTCCAAAGTACATTTTTATTGATATTTTTGGTTAAACGTATAAGATGTACTCTTTTTATTAATCGGGTGAAAATAAATATGAACGTTGTAACTTTTCACGTATTATTATTATTATTATAACTTTTATGTATAATATACAAACGCGTTATTAAATTAAATAACTAGAAAAAGATATTGTCATATCGGTGTGCGAAAAAAATTTGATCTTAGAAGTTTCGGTCAAATACACTTATAATTTATATAGATCTATATACACCTATAGCTATGAGTATTCGTATACTTATAAAAGAAAATATTTACGTGTCTGTTTGTCTTTTCATAACTTTTGAATAAACAAAGCGAATAGCTTAAATTTGCCGTCGTATTTTCTTTTATCACGTCGTACGTTTTTGATATTGTTTTGGAAAAACGATTATAAAATGTTTTGGACCTTCGTTAATACGGACAAGTAGGTATCAGAATTTTGAGTCGAATCGTTATTACTGAAATTGTAGATATTAGGTACTATTTCATAATAGTAATAATTAAACAAAAGTAAAAATGTAATATTAATAAATCAAATTCGTTTTCAACTTGCGATGATAATAATAATTTATAAGTAAATGGTTTTTAAGGACACTTTCAAGCATATTAATACATTTTTTTGTATAAAAAAAAAGAAGTTGTTTATATAGTAATATAATAGAGTGATATTGTTACATTTTAATGCAATGTTACAAATTCCTGTTAAACCAAAATTATGGTAAACAGTGAGAGAAACAACTATATCTGTTTAATATAAAATTAAAATGTTTTTGTAGTTTATAATTTTGTTTGTTATTATTAGTTATTTAATAATTATGAATTCGTACAATATATTGGTCTTAGTAGTGGCGGAAAATTATTTTTAAATATTAACTAATTTCGAGACTGAAACAATCGAAATAAACGAGAAGGTTTTTATTTCGTCTATTGATAATATATTCCAAGTATAAATGTTATGAAGTTGTCAGGTTATGAATAATAATAAACGGACATTTTGTTGAAAACATTTTTTATGGTTATGGACAATTTTAAAATGTAGTTTAAAAAACATGGAAAAAATTAGGGAGTTGTTAAACTTGAGGATTGTTGCAACAACAACACCGCGACGACGACGAGAAATATATTCAACAGTTAATTTATAATAAAACGAAATTTATTGATATTTATAATATTTCGGAACGCTTTTTCTGCCACAAAAGTGTTTTTGAAATAAAAAAAAAAAAAAAACAATTTCGAAAGTTGAATCTAAAACATGAATTTACATCTAAATAGTAAATTACGAGTCTTTGAACACAATTTCTCTTTTGATCGAGCCATCATCGAAGTGAATTCGCGTGATTTATAGTGTGTACAATTAAATGTTCAATTTGACTTCAACGTTTTCCCGTCGGTTTTATTCATTTTTATAAAAATGTATTATATATTTTGTATGGAAACGTTTGTTTTTGAAAGAAAGATAAAAGGGTTTTTGGTCCATCCAATATTATTTTAAGGCTTTATGTTTGGTATAACATGTGCAATTCTGTTCCAAAAGCGATTTTTTTTTTTTTTTTTTTTTTCGTGTGTGTGTGAATTTTACATAAGGGTTTCGAAAATCGTGTGTGAATTTGACACTATCGTTTTAAATTGTTTGGACACGAACCAACGGACGATTTACTGTTTATTTTATTGTTTTCGAAAAATAAACAGAAAAAGATAGAGGGCACAATGCCAGTCCTAACCTAACCTTACAAGCTACGAAACTTTAAATACGAAATCGGTCCTTTCGAATCTTTTTTTCCGTTCTTTTTTTCCGTTCTTTTACCACTCGAATGTGAAAATTTGATTTTTATTGGTGAAGATAAAAAAAAGAGAATCGGCAATCAAACATGATGGATATAATAACGGCGATAGAAATAATAAAACAAGTCGAATCTAGTCACCATTTTTTTTCGCAGAGCGTTATTGATAAATTTACGATTTTTATTACGTAAACAATAAAATCATAATAACCGTGTACGTCTCTCTGTACTGTATCTCAAAGTTCGATATTTGTACAGCGAAAAAAAAAAACCGCCCGAGTTTCACGATGAAATATTCTTTACTTTAAGATATTTTTACTCTTGTGTGCATAATAGTTTGTTTTTTTCATCATATACATACCGTATACATTTAATATTATTCCATAATCCGCGCGTATAAAATATTACGCGCATTATTAGGTATGTAATATTATCTCCGATATGTACATTATTTCACGATTTTGGATTTTTTATGAATATCTCGCAAGGTTTTTACCAACGACGCGACGCCGGTAGTCGTGCGACTAGCGCGTGTTTTACTTTTCGATACGAAATTATTTAGCACTGAAAAACGCGTGTGCACACACAACACGCCGGGGAGGGGTAAATCGTAATAAACACGGCTTTTTATTATTTTTACCGTCGCAGGTGGTTTCCAAAATATCTATTTGACTTACGTGTTCAACATTGTATTACATTATAATATTATATGGCGTGTAATACGCGAATCGTCGGCAACTTGTCTACTTAATATTATAATATCTACTCGCTATTATTCTACTCGTCCACGGCCGTGGAAATTTGAAGATCGTCGAAAAACGTTCGTACAAAGTGATTGATTTTTCTCAAATCGAATATAATATTCGATAATACAATCGATTGTCAATATTATTATTCAAATCGACCGTACGTTTTCGCTCGAAACACAATGTTTTATTCGATTGATCGATTTCGCCTGCCGAGTTCAAACGATCGTCGTTGAAGTCATTGAAGTCATTCTAGCATCTATATTCTCTTATAAACGACTCTGTAACTTTTAATAAAATATATTCCCCTTAGTAATAATTAAATTCTACTCGATTTGCATACAGAAATATTTTTCAAAAGTAATTAAATTAAAAAAAAAAAAAAACGGTAAACATTGTATTTTATTTCTAAAATGTCAGCGAATATGATTTATTGTAATGACTTATCGTACAATAATATTTATACCTGTGGGGAATTTTGAGATGATTATTATAACGTGACTATTTTTGGCGAGAGAAAATCATTCGAAAATCGTTTTTAAGTGTATACTTAATAATAATAATTATGAATTAAATTTATATTACAGTTTAAAAAACTGTCAGAGATAATCATTGAACATCGATTACTATAATAAATATTTATACTTAAACAAAAATATTATATTTGTATTATACTTAAATTAATTTATCCTTAAAGAGATCAATATTATAATAAATCAATGTTTACCGAATGCATAAACTTCCGATTATTTTGTCATAATATTTATTCCTTTGTGGAAATAAACTAATAGCTTTAAATTAATCTTGCATAAAATTACCAAGTTATAAAACTCTAAATGACTTTATCAAAGGAAAAATGAACGATCGGCGAACAGAGTTAAACATTATTTCTTAAACTTATTTTTTTTTTTTATTTTTCATTTCTCAAGTACCAATGACTTGTGGTACAATATTTTATCTTTTGAGATATTATGTAATTAGGCGTATGGTTTAGTTTACGTTTTCTACGGAAAAAAAAAAAAAACTGTTTTAAAATAACAGATTTTAATAAATTATACACAACTACTTGTATTAAATTTTACTCGAAAAGTTAATGAAAAGTGTAAGCTGAGAATAATTTCGTAAATAATACTTACTATAATGTTTGTTCGAAACTACTGTTATTGCGTTATCTAAGAACTAATTAAAACATGTGTGGGCTGTATATAGTAGTTAAAGCGTACCGTACGAGTGTATACGCTGTGAAATGTATATATTATATTGGACACGATTTTTGCCATTTATTGTTTTTAACAACAGTGTTTTAAATTGTGTAATGAATTCTCTCGAACCCGATTTAAAAAAACGCGTATCATTTTGGTTAAAAATACTGAACTCGAACGTTTTTTTTTTTGTCATTCAATGTGTAATATATCGGTTGTCATTTGTTATTCTTGTTCGTCGAAATGAAAATATAAGACAATACGCAATACGATTTTAACACAAAAAGGATTCTTTGTCATTTTGCAGCCATCAAAATAAGTGTTTGAGTAAACTGTTTATCGATTCTCTTAATATATTAATCATTGTTTTTTTTAACTATAATTTTAAAATAATATACGTCTGTTTTATTCTATTAACGCTGGTAAAATATATATAATAGGCCTTATAACTTATAAGAAATAAATCAAATATAAAAGACTAAAAAAAAACTAAAAAAAACATTTAATGTGCAGTGCTTACGAATAAAAATATCAATAATAATTTTTGGATTTACCTACTTTGTACGGATTAAATTATTTAAATTTTTTCTAGATGAAATAATGAAACGATAAACAATATCCTTATTAATTTTCCATTGTGCAAAACGACTGTTAAGTTTTTGTTTTGTTAATAAAGTAGAGCGAGCCGGAATTATTATTATTAGTATTTTGTTTTTTGTAACATACAATTTTACTTGGTTTTATTATGAAATATTTATAGACATGCCGTCGAATGAAATGGCTAAAAGATCGTACCAAAGCTACACACCGTACAATGGCACAACAGTGCAGTATTACTTTGATGACGTTGACGACATGGACGAAGACGCGGACGAGGACGACGTGAAAGTCGATGACGACGATCGAGCTTACAAGAATCCCAGGAAGTTACCATCGTCCGAATGTCCACGAAACGAAGAACTAGCCGGATTCATGGTAAATCATATTATTCGCTTTCGTATTCTAAGAAAATATTTACGTTTAAAATCTACAATAGTTAAATGTATTTAATAGCTTCGTCTACGTCACGATTAAAAATATAACGACTATTTAGTAAGTGGCGGTTTTAATGTGTTTCATAACAAAAATATTATTGCAAAAGTTCAAATAATAAGACGTCAAATGACAAAAAAAGTCAACATCAAACGCACCTATCTAATTGGCATAATATGTGTATGTGTTTCAAAACGAGTCGATAAATTCTTCGAAATAATATGATATTGAATAGAAATAAAAATGTTTACAACGGGACAAGAGATAACTAAATTAGAAAATATATCTACTTAATGTTTTTTTGGCTCCAGTGTTAAGAAATTGTATTCATAGGTTATTTATACTAAAGTATGTGAAAATTATAATAGTAATAAAGTGCCATATTTTGGCGGGGTAGGTATATTTATGTGTAATTTTAATGTTGGCATTTTATGATGGTTGAACAATGAGTAATATTGTAGTAGTTATAGATTTATGTTTTAGTTTCGTACTGAATGACAACAAAATCAAATCGATTATTGTTTTATTTTAGACATACTTATTATGATATGCTAAAGGTTTATATTACTTGAACTTAAAAATTATAAAATACTAAAAGTTATTTATTTTTTTGAACTGTGAAATTATTTATTTTATTTATTATTTTAAAACAAGAAAAACATAATAACTACTAGTATTGTTTTAGATTAAAAATTTACAATTCAAAATTAAATCATACATATATTATAAACCTATTTGTTTTGTAATCCGGTTTTAATACTTCCATTTTGTATATTTCTAGTTAGTACCCTACTTTAGATGTATTATTACAGACGATTCATAGAGTACTCGCTCTCTCGATTAATATTGTTGTTTTTCCGATACATGTTTCAATCGAATATTGAACAAACGGTAGTTATTTATTACTTATTATTTATAATTGTTCACGTTTCGGATGGACGAAATAAAATGGCAAATTTATTGTACTCGGCTCATTTCAATTTTATATGCCTACTAATAGTTTATCAATAATATTACAAATTACACGTTACGATAACTTGACTTTTAGAAAAATTAAAAAATACATGTCGTTTTATTAAAAAGAAATTAAATAAATTAGATAATATGACATGGTACAAATATTTGTAAATTTATTGAAATATAACCTTGTGTAATAACGACTTGAAAGAGTATAGAAATCGTTTTTCAAATACTTCATAAATTCACCGGGAAAACAATATTGTCCCATATAAACCGACGTATTTTTAGTCTTTACGAATTGAATTCAGAAGCGTTCTCTTTATTTTAATTTCGGAAAAACAGACGAGAAATTTAACATTGTTGACACAAATAATCATTTATTCATTAGCTTCAATAATCAATAGGAAATAATTAAAGTTTTACCGCGAAAATCTGAACGTATAAAAAATTATGGTGAACCGTCGTCGGTTATGTAAATTCCTATTCACTACGAAAATACGGCCGAATCTAAGTTTTCATCAGTCAAATAAAACACAAAGCCGTTAGATAAGAAAGAAATCAGATAGGTGCGTTATTTATTAAACGGAATGTAATTTGTGTATCGCGTGAAAAATGTTTTAACCGCACAAACATTATTCTACCATCTAATATACGTCACGAACTGTTGAATTTAATCGAACGGACGACGTTATAATAATATAACAAATCGACGAACAGTGTTGAAAACGTCAAATCGATTTAAATTTCAACAGTTAAACGTCGTTGCAACTGACGTATTAGAGAATGTGAATTACCTGTACGCGATACAATTGGTTTATTGATTTTCGATCCGTGGAAAGTTTCGAGTTGTTTTATACAGGTACATTCTTGGCCGAAAAGCCGAAGTCGCGCAAAAGTTTGTCAGTCAGTTTGTACCCGTACGGAATGGAAATTCGTTTCGGTTTTCACGTCGTCGGAACCACGCGCGTTCGCCTAAAAATTATAACACTATAATATATAGTTCGTATCTGGGAAAACAAATAATGCATTTTGCACATCATCGGGCCATTAAGGCCCGAGGGAATCATTAATCATGTAAACTATAGGGAGGCCAATTAAAAATTAGACACATTATGCAATGGAGTTAATTAGGGGTGCTTAAAAAAAAATAAGTTTACATTAAACTATTTTGTCCATTAGATTTATTATAGTTGTAAATAAGTTTTGTTTTTTTTTTTTCAACTCTACTCCGTCCGACGTACGCGTGTGACGCGACGACAAACCGAAATGCGTATAAAAATATATTTGGTATTTTCGAGTTATGCAATTCGTTATATTATCTTTAATAATGACCGAAAAAATTTAAACCACCCGATGTTGTAAAAAAACAGTAAACAAAAACGTATAAAATTTTGTTTTTTTACAATATTTCTTTTTGTTGTAACGACTGCATATTTTTAATTTTTCAATATTTCGGCGTGTAATTGTTAATAATAGTAATGATTTAAAAGTGTCATTGTATATTGATATTATTTAAAACCAGCAGTGATATGGATATGGTTTTTGGCTCATATATATTTATACTAATTTATACGGATTATTCGATTAATTTTCCCAGGGCCAGTCGTGTCTAAGAAAATGTTCGTCGGATGAAGACTGTAAGAGCAAAAAAAAACACTGCCTTTGCGACGGACTCTGTGGAATGTCGTGCGTAAAACCAGGTAAAATTTATATCACGTCAAACTAATTTACGACTTATATTATATTAAGCCATTTTACCAATATTTTACGATATGATTTATTCGTCTACAAAACACAGTGTACCTACGCAACAACCCCCCGTATATTTCAAATTTAAAGTCAAAAGGTAGTGCAAATTATTGGAATTTACGACTTGAAAGTATATTTATCGTGTCGATAAATACATTACAGAAATAACAAAATTATTAATCGAATATACACAAATGTGTGTTCATATTTTACATTTTGATTGCATTAACATTATCCACCGGCGGCGGCGGCGGCGTAAAGTTATTGATAATAAAGTGATGGCACCTACATTTTAATTAAAATGAACTTTGCTTTAAAGTACCTCCGTACGATATTTCCTTAATCATTGTTAAATAATTTTGTTTCTATTGAAATGTCAGCATTACCAAAATCGAGATGTTCAAAGAGTATTTACGGTATATCATGCACCTAATATTTACCAAGGATCCTGTAAAACCCTTATTTTACGGTATTGTTCCTCATTTAAATCAACTGTTTGATATCCAAATTAAAATCTAAGAATCCGCTTTATTTCTTGAATTAATACTCCCACAATGTTATCTGACAAATAGTGAAAATAATTTTTTTTATTTATTTTTTTTTTTAAATGCGAATTTATATTATTACTCGACAACGATTATGCTTCCTTTTTTTTTTTTTTTTGATCACAGGGCATATTATATTGTTTTGTGACATTGACATTGTAGAGTTTAGGCCGCGTACAATTAAAATTTTAGATTATATTATAAACGTCTCGTTTCATGTTTTACATTAGTAATCTGGTTTCTTTGATTCCTATATTATTATCACGAATGGCATTTCAAATAGGTATATTATCTATAACTCAAGGGTGTGAAGTTTTAATCTCCGCACACTTTTAGTTATATAAAATCGACCCAACTATATTCATAAACGTTAGGGTGGTTAGACGTTGTCAGCTATCACGCCGTGACACTTAAACCGTATTGAATATACTTTACAGACGAATTTAATAAAACGGTATTTATTTTTCCAAAACTTGTTCATAAAAACAAAAAAAAATGTCGTACCTATATTGTAGTTATGTAATGTATTTGTATATCGTTGCCAATATCTAAGGAGTTCAACTTAAATATTCTTATTTTGACATTCTCATTTTTTTTTGTTTTTTTGGTTTTGTTATCGAATATGTAAAAACGATAGACTTTTCAATTCAGCTCTCTGGAAAGTTGTTCTTCTGTTTTTGTTTTCTCGAAATTGAAGAAAGGGTTTTACGTGGAAAAAGTGCAGTCCATTATACATCAAAGTAGATTATATAATTTTGCACTATCGTGTAAACTCCGCAGTGTGGTAAGAAATGGGTATTTTGTGTGTTCCACAATAGACTTAGAAACGAGGAAAAAGTCGGTGTGAAAAGTTTCAGTCGTCAAAAAACAGAAACAAGCCACAAAAGGTTTGTGTGGATTTGTGAATTTCAAGCTAGATTTATAAAGATGGGAAAAAAAAAGGAAACGAATGAAAATTCTGCCCCGGGGAAACTTTTGCCTTGCGGTTTTTACGACGCTACTAACATAACTGTACCAGTGTACTCTACACGTAGAGTAGATTTCCATCTTCTTGCTTCTTGAATCCTTTGGGGCAAATTGCAATACCGCCAAATTGTGGTTTCTGTTTCGCAAATTCTGTATTTATGAAAATAAATTTCTTTTGTATTGTTTAAAGATATGCAAACCATATAATATACTATTCAGGCGATACGTGCATTTATCCGGTGATAATGTTCACGTCTATTCGAGTACTTTACAAAAGTCCTACTTGTCGTCTGTCAGCATTTAAATAAAATCGCTCATCGGCTTGCACCATCACATTTTCAATAGTAATAATTATTATATTTCCTATTATTTGTAAACTTTAATGACGTTCGAAGAATTATTTGGTATTTTTTAGAATTAAAGCCAATCGAGCTATTTCGTAAAAGTTAAATGTTTATGCGTCGCTCGAGCAGAGTAAATGTTTATCAAACTATTAATTTTGAATTAAAACGGGTTCTTGGATATTTCTCGGGTCAATGTGAGAATAACGCCGCAAAATACGATTTAAAATTATTTGGTTAGTTATTTTCCTTTTTTATTCGATTTTTATTACCCATTTTGTTCTGAAAGAACTGATAATAAATACCCGATTTAAGAGACTGTTCATACCAATCTAATACACTGATAGATATTGGCACATTATGTACTAAAATGCAACGATTAGTATTGATTAATTGTTATATATCTATTCGTTACATCATTAATTATTGGGTAATTTATATTTTATTTAATTTTTTGTTTTCGAAAAAAAATCATTTTTATCGCCCTATTTACCTACCGTCGACTCGTTTGTTTAATTTAATTATTTACGCTCGAACACTTTATTGATATTCATTCGTTTATTTTTATTGATTTGGAGACTTTCTGTAAAAACCTTTGTGACTTTTTCACGTGTATACTCTAATGACGACATTGATGATACGAATAAATAACGATTTTAGACAACTCATTATGGCAAATTAAAATGATGATGAAATTTACAAGCGAAATGCTCGAAGTCGACGTGTAAACTATAATAATAAATTATTTTTGATCGTAACGCGTCTCAGATTCGTCGTACGAAGATGTTTTCGACACAATAAGCCGATTGGATATTTTAGTAAACACTAAACACGCGTCGTAACAATTCTGTTGACAGGATAACGTCCGTCATATTATAGTAATAATCGCGGTACCGTAGTATCATACTGTTTACTTTTATTGGACGTTTTTGTATTAAATGTCCCAAACGTATTTATCTCGTTCGCGGAACGAAATATATTTTCAGGCTGCGCGCAATTCACGTATGAATAACGTAAGTTTTAAAATAATCAACCGTAGACCATTGCATTGTGAAATTTATATCTAAATTCTGAATTTTGTCGTTAGGTTTGTTATCGATTAATGATTATTATTATTATTTGTCGAGTAAAACAGATGCCAAAATAATAAAAAAAAAAACTAGTCAAATAATATAATACCCAGAGAAGATATTTATTAAGGAAACGTGATTTGAAGTAAAAAAAGACGCATTATGAAATATACCTCGTGAATAAAGAATACATAAAGTGTACTCTCGTCCTAAGTTTTAGCCGTGGTCTCAAAACTTTTATTTAACAATTTTTTTATTTTAGAAACCAATATGACTTACGCTTTTACTTTGAATTGAAAAGAACTGTATAGATTTTCTTAAAAGGTTTTGTAATAAAATAAAATATTCAAAACCCTTTTGATAAAATAATATCAAACCAATGACAATTTATAATTCCATTATAATTGTTTCGTATTGATTTCCGAACGTTATAATAACATTAATAATAAGATTGTTTTCAAATTTATAAATTTATTTTTCGAACGTATTCGTTAAAGTCAATATTCTAATTTTAAAACTCGGAAATACAAAGATTAATGCAAAAATACTAAAAGACACATTTATATCAAGTAACGGGCGAAGAATAATATTTTAAACCGAAGTTTCGCGTAAAAGTTGTTCCCCCGTCCAAGTCTTAAAAATACGTGATTGATTTGGAAAATTTTATAATCAGCTTTCTTGTTTAAAGTCACGACTTAACTTTTATAAAGACTCCGGAGGAGTTTGATTCTTTGAAGTAAATTGAGAAAATATATCTATAAAAGAGGAAATTAAATAAAAATCGTGGGGCACTGTCATTGATTTAGTTAACATAAACATTGCTGGCGATATTTAACATAATTTTCGCGAATAGTGAACTTTTTTTTTTATTTTAAAAAATATTTTAATTTAATTTACACTTTTGAAAATGTACAAACAAATTGTCCGTATAAAAAAAAAGCTAGAACTTTTACGGCTTGATTAAAGCAAATAATAATATCGTTTCCAGTTTTAAATAAGCAATACACGCTGATGTGTTAATAATTTAGATTTCAAATATTTTAAATTTTTGTATATCGTTATTATTTCACTATTAACGTACAATATAGTAGAGACGATGTTTTTTTATTGATTTTTGGCGGGCGCATAGTTAAAATAATATATATTTAGTTGAAGGTTCGGTGATTTTCTAACAGTTGTCTTAAATTGAGTGGCTAGAGGTGACTAATAAAAAAAGTAAGACGGTTATAGGTTTGCTTTATTTTTTGTAAATTATGAAAAAAATTAGAATCTGGAAATCGAGAAGGCAATTGTATCATGCTAGTTAGTTCAGTATTATTGAGAAAAATATCAACTGTTATGTAAAACGTGGGGTTTAGTGCATGCGAAGAAAATGACTTGATCAGAAAACACACGTCCTTTTAAATACTAAATAAAATAAAACTTTTTTGAAATTCTACGATAGGCGTGTAAAACGAATATCGTGCAGTCAATGTTTTTTTTTAATTTCAATTGTTTTCAAAGCTCCTAAAAATAAATTCAATTCGCGTTGAAATCCACCGTCTATAGCGATAACGATGTGTCAATCACAATTAATTCGGAAGGTATAAAAAAAAAATAAAATAAAGCACGTGTATGTTTCCCGTTGATTATTTTGTAATAAAAAAAAAAAGCAAGCAGCTTGATTATTTAATCTCTAATTTAATCATATCATTACGTGGTATATTATAATCAGACTATTATGGCATATTATATTTAATGGCGGTTCTCGCTGTATTTTTCGGATAAAGTGACTTGTTTTACGAAGTTAAAACGTCGAACGGAGTTAAAAAAAGAAATTTATAAAAACCATTTTGTTATTCCTAGAGACTTTGGGCTAGAATGATTACACATTATATAATAAAGTGACGAAATAGCAATTAATTACCCTGTTTCAAGATTTAATTGATTTCTATCACTGGACCACGTATCCATCGCAACTGTAAATTTAGACGATTAACGTCATTTAAAACGAACGAAATATTTCGACCGACGATAGTCTCCGATATAATAATAACATAATTACCGATTACAGAAATACGACGATTTCATCTCATTATCCCTATTTCCGGGTCTATCGTTGCGTTTCCAGATAGTAGGCGGCGGTGGCGACACGTTTTATTTTGTGTTTTTTCGTTCGACCTTTGAACGCGACCGCTTAGTATCGTCGTCGTCTCGCCAGATGGATGGCTATTGTACCTTTTTTTCTCTTTATTTCCTATGCAATAATGATTACATCACACAGCTCCAAGTCGTTAATTCTTCAGTCGAACGTGTGGTTCTTACGGTATCGGCGGCGGTTGGGAGTCGAACTCTCTATAAAAAGATTGAATTTAATTATTGCCGGGATATTTATAAAAAGTCACGATTTTATTTCACGAGCCTAATGCATGCATTTTGAAAACATTTTTCGGATAAGCAGTCGTTTTCAACCGTAGATGTTTTCGGAACGTTGTGATTTTTTTTGTAACTATTCTCTTCGTAGAGGAGGAGAATATCTCGATAAGAATAATAAGATTATTTTGTTCGTCGCGAATGTACGTTCGACGTTTAATCGACTCGTCGAAATAATAGTACGGTATAGTAGTGCGCGGTGGACTGTGGTAGTGTATTTGTAATAGACGGAGCACATTACACGGTGATAGCACGGATTTGTATATTGTGTATATTAAAAATTTCACACGTGAAACATGGACAAATAAATAAATATAATGACACTTATATAACCCGCGGTGGTAATGCAAAGTTTATTTTAATAATTTTACCCCTTAACTCTCGACTCTCGTTTGTAAGAATAATTTGTATGGAAAAAAAAATATTTATTTTTTTTTAAAAAGACCGGAAATCGTTATAGGATGGTAGAGAAAATTAGATTGTGTCGGTGAATTAAATTCTATAGAATAGCAACTAAATATTAAGTGTATAATTTATAAACGTCGCCGTATGTATTCCGTCATACATTCGTCTTGTTTATCATAAAGTAAAAATAAAGTCATTTTCAGCTCATTCAAACCCGTCACTAAACTAATAATAAAAATAATACAAAAACATTGTGATATTTTCGATTTTAAATGATGTTATTATTTTATGTAAAAAAAAACTTTAAATTCAAAACCGTTATTTTACGCGTGCTTTACATTTTATAACAGTTAACTAGCTCTACCTCTACGCGAATACTACCTAACGCATTATTATTAAATATCATATTAAAAGTTTGTTTTTTTTTTCTCAGTATTTTCTAACATGAGTTAATTTTGTCGACTCGAGTCGTATAATCTATAAGTAAAACTTGTAATTGTCATAAAAGTAATGATATTTTAAACGAATTATTAAGACTTTATTTTATAGAAAAATTTAATTAATAACTGTTTAGTATGAAAAAAAGTATTTTAAAATTATCGTTACAAGTAGATATTAAATTAATAATGATTTACGCATTACGTATTTATTGTTTTCACATTGATTTTTCCATTATCGACTATAATCGGTCTAATAATTAACCTGACCAAAAGATATGTAGTTTACCTACATTCGTATATACTCACGAGTCATGTGAATTCTGTGAATGTTGTAACTGGGTTCGTTTTTTGAAATATTTTCCGTTGGTTTTGCTAGTGAGAAACAAAAGCATTACATTATTTTACATAGTATTATTATTTTAATTCGAGTTTTTTTTTTTTAATAAGTAGGTATTATTTGAGTAATGAGAAATTACGAAATTATTCCGGTTAGCTTGAATAATGAATATTGTAGTTATTTTTTTTTTGTTTCGAAGTATTATTATCGTTCCATAATAAACCGAAAAACGTCCAGCGAAATTATCATTCAGAACAGCAAATCGCTTTTGGGGACGTGTACATTTTAAAAAACAAACACTCGGGGCGTTGCATTTAGCATAGAAATGTGTACATTATTCAAAAACTCAAGTAATTAAAGTACTCGTGCTTACGGGAAAAAAAAAATACAATATATATAATCGAAAAAAAGAATTATTCTGTCTCGCTAAAAAATTTTTTAAAGAAGAGTAGGTGTATATTATGCTACTCCTGACGAATATGCTAAATTTTTAGAAAGACAATAGCGTTAATAATTAATAACCTACCTCAATTTTTTACTATACCAATCGATAAAAAATTTTTATACATTATGCTTTGAAAACAAAATGCACAAACCGATTGAAACCGACTCGACAAAGGATTTAAACTAGAGATTTTAACCGGTCGTTTATCAATCGACTAAATGATGATATTGACAATAAACTTTATGGCGTCCCGTTTTTTTTTAAACATGTACGTTTGTATTCTGTACAGTTACCGTTCTCTAGTACGAACGATATTGTTTGAGCTCGCATTAAAGTTTATAAAGCGTTTAATCATTCGTATCTTTTACAAGTCGCGTGAAAATATGCCGCGTTTTTAATACAAACCGTATTATTATAAGGACAGTATTTTACTTACTTAAAATTTCAAATTAGTCCGTATTGAATATACGAAATAATCAGCAACGTTCGTTGATTGTAAGCGCCCCGCCCAGGACGCAGGTCCAAATTTTAAATACAAAACAAATCGCCGCGCGGGAATGTGTTTTCTTTCGGAACTTCATTTGCACGATTGTGCAGGCGACAACAGCCACCCGCGGCGGCGCGCGCGGGGTCTGAAATAAACGACTTTGTGCCAGATAAATCACCCCCTTTTGTCCGCGACCGTGGCCGGAGCGTGTTGTAATGGTAATTGTAATTGAATTAAAACGAACCCGACCATAGAAATTCTTTTTATATTTTCCATTCAATTGCAATTTGTTGTTTGTGAAATCACATTTTAATGTATTGTGTTCAAACTCCGGCCAAGATGTTTAACATAATATCCGCCGCCCTGTCATGTGTTACTAATTCGCTGTGGTACGGCCACACGCCTATAGGCTCGATCGCGGTATCACACAGTATCGTTTATTTCGCGAATCCGCGTGAAATCGATAATATTTAAATAGTCGCGTGAATAGCTATACTGCGGCCGATAATAATATTTTTATTAACGCAGTCCGAAGACAGCGTGGAGTTTCATCCGCTAAAATTTTATCAGAAGTATTGTTTTTCTTTTAAAAAAATTAACGAAATAAAACCCACGTTTCCCACATCACTTTAAATATTATCATGCATAATTATTTTGTTAAAATTCATTTTGTTTAGATTCGAATTCAAGTGCCTAAAAAAAAAAATAATCAATAGTTACTTAATACCTTGCTATTTTTATGGAAAATTTTTAATACTTTCATCGGTAAAAAATTAATTATTTTTTTATGTATAATCCGAACTCTGAAATACTAGAATACTATCTAGATTAATTTAATTTCTTTGCTATTCATAGCCAAGATCGATAATTTTTTAAATGAATCGAACGGTTTTTCACGACTACAATATTTCGATTACAATTATGTTTTATATGAAAAAAAAAAATGTATTAAAAAAGAGTTTTTACGTGAATTAATTATTCAACATCAAAAAAAAAAAAAAAAAATTATTACAGCGTTATAGATAGAAGAAAAAATAAATATTGAACACAAATTATCTTTCACAACGTATTTTTTTTAACTTCTTAAATTCTTTGAAAAATGCAAATTGCTGCAATAGAAGCGTGAAGACAAATTTTAAGAAAACAGTCGCGCGTTTTTAACAAAATATTGATCATGTTTAGTAGGTAAACTTGGCTCTATGCATATAAATGTGTTGTTTTTTTTTTTTTTACCAGCTCTAACAAAATATTGTTTTTGGACATAAAACTAATTAATTATATCTTTGACTATCTTTTACTACTATACTTAATTTAGCAGGCGGCGGCGGTAGATTTTAAAACGCGTTGCGTGATTATGTTGTCGTGCCAATTGTTTTAGTTGGGCAATTAATTTGGCACGTTTGTCGAATTCGATCGAGCGGTAAAATATTCATTACGAGCGTTAAATTTCATTTCAATATGATATTTTATTCAAATAAATCAATTTTATCTAGTCGTTTATTATCAATTATGTTACTATTATTTTGTGATTCGCTCACAAAACGTGTTTTCGAAAAGTCACTATTAAAAATTTATCCATTTATAAATTATTAAATATATTTCGCGGCGCAATAATCAAATCGAGTCTAATTTATTTCGAACAATCACTCACTCGGTTCCACATTAGTATTTTTCACGCCTTTCTTCGGAGGAAAGCGCCGCCGGATTCTGAACGTTCGGATAAGAAAGTTATAATATTATATAGTTTACAGGTTTCTGATTGTCAACAAATTAAGTATAATATGTTTGTTGTGCGAGCTGTTCGAACCAAGTCGTTCAGCCAGAGTAGTAGTAGTAGTGGGTGGTAATCATCGACGACTTACTGAATTTCTAATAATTATATAATATCTGTTCATATATAATGGATATTATGCGTGGTATGAATCTTCAACAACTATTTTCTAAGAATTGCAATTATGTATTGTACCGAAATTGCATTAAATGTTTAAACGACTAGCATTGTGTCCGAGAAATAAATCGCATTATCTCAATGGCTTGACGTCGGGAATTTGGTTTCGTTGAAAACGCCTTCATCGGTGAAATCTGACATTCGAGTGACAAATTTTGAACGTGGTTTAGCCAGACCAAGGTGGTGGTGGTGGTGGTGGTGGTGGTGGTGGTGGTGGTGGTGGTCCCCACGTTAAATTCTTTAGCACAGAATATCGAACTTTGTATTTTACAACTGTTAATAATAGTGCCACGGTACGAGCGCGGCTTCCGAAGGTCTTTTGTTTGTTCAGTTTTGGAACAGAAAATGACGATACGGTTTTAACGACGGTATTATATCTTTGCTGTCCTTGTGTTATCGAAACATCCGTTTTTGGGATTAAACTAATTATTCTTTGTCCCCCCGCCACTGTCAAGGCCATTTGGGATCCATAACCACAACTTATCATCATCAGTGCGCATTAATATTATGGCAGCAAAACGATGATGAATTTGAAATACACACATAGTTTAAAGCCCAGTGATGCGACACGATCGTAAAATATTAATATGTATTATTGAATTGTTAATGTCGCTGGTTCCCGACGACGTGCAATAATAACGCGCGTTATTTATCTATTAATAAATTAGAATTTTTTCAAAAGTCATATACGTACAAATCAGAGATGACATTTCCGGGGCAACCGAAGGCATAGGAATAAAAATTATAATGAAAATATCTATTATTAAAATTTTGTTCGCGTCTTTGTTTACTCTTGGTTTTTTTTTGTATGTTTTTATTCATTTATTTATTTTATTGTTATATATGAATAATTATCGTTTGTATCATAACTCAATTATTCACCGGATCTTAAACATTTTTTTCTTACGATCAATAATATTTTTCAAACGTAGGTATAATAATAATTGGCATATCGATTTAGATTTTTCAAACAGTTTATCGTAAAAGTAATAATTAATCATCGTCGAATTTGTTCTTACAAAATATTATAAATGTTTTATAGCTACCCACGGCGCGATGTGACCAAATAACCAATCAATTATAATTATTATTGTAAACACGAAGAAACGCTGGGCGATAACATTTTAATATTTATTTTTTAACCATAAAAACGAATAAGTCTTTACAATTCAAAAAAAAAAAAAATCTTTCCGAAATAATATTATTACTTTCTTAGTTTTAATACAAAATATAAGGATGGCTATTTATTTTTTTTTTAAAAATGTGGAGTTATCTATAGTGTTATGGATTAAATCGAAACAATTAATAAGCTTAGGGAAATTGTATGATAAAATATAAGGTTTTATTATTTTAATATATCAAAGCAGTTATCTACTTCTATAATCTTATTAAAACGCATTGTAGATGAAACATTTCCCTCGCGTTGAATAAACAGACAGTATAGTAGAAAATTACTAGTCACTATAGTGATTACCTAACCATATAAAACAATTTGAAATAGTTTTAACTGCTTATATATAAAGTCGGTAAAGTTTTATTTTTAATTTATTGTTATTGCCGTTTCAAGTGTAAGTCCTATTTGGTCCCGGTATTTCTAAATATCATTTCGGGAAATTCAACAAAGCGGGAAAGTCGGGAAATCCTCCGCAAAAGGATCGAAAAGGAAGTGGCGTGAATGAAGATATTTACTTACCCCGTTAATCCATTAAATTGATCTCCAAGACCGTCGTCGTCAGTCGGTCTGGGTGGCCGAGAAAACCTAAATGGAAACGTGACAAAAAAAAAATTTTGAAATATTGCGTTTGAAATATTATCAACGTCTAATTTCCGATTGAAAAAGTTCCTCCGTGAAACTTTTGATGTGCGATTCTGTAACTTATATTTGAAACTTTAATCACGAAAAAAAAAAAAAAACCCAATCGATATTTTTTTTATTCGTTCCTCACTTGTCTTAGAATCATAAACGTATCGTGTATTCGAAGTAATTTAGGTACTCGAGTTTTTTTTATTTTAACTATCCTTTACAATTATTAATTTCTACATTAATAACTAATAGTAAACTATATAACCAACGACGCATATAATAGAAAGATAAATGTCTGATTCAAGGCTATGTTATTGAGTGTGTGATATATCGTATTTTGGCGATTTGAAAAGGTTTTTGCTCGACTAACGTATAAGGGAAATATTATTTTTTCAGCAAGACTAAATTTACGTGTTAAGATAAGGCTATTTATAAATAATTTGATCTCGTAATATAATAAAAATCCGACGATTTGACTCGTTAGATTACCAAAAATTACATGTCGACGGATTATATACATTTCGGTTTTACTTTTAACCGTGTGAGATATTGAATTATAATATATGAATATTTTTAATTTTATCGAACTTTGTCGGGTTTTAATTATTTTCACATTTAAAAAATACAATCGAGAATTTTCACTTGGAAGTAAAAACCAAGTAACAAATTAAGATAAATAATATATAAGGCGTTTTCTTTTAATATAAAATTATAAAGTTATAATATATCTATATAGCAGCGATAATTAATTATGCGCCTGGGTATCAATATCATCAAATGGCAGAGGGGTCGTAGCTTATGATCCAAACTCGTTTATAATTTTGTCGCATTTTTTTTTCAACTAATAATATTAATAGGTAGGTAGCAAAAATGTTTATGAACTTTTTGTTGCAAAGTTTTAAGTAAAATTTAATTTAAGTTTATAATTAGAGCTATAATTAGATATAATTAAAACTCAATTTACAACTAATTGAATAAATTACTTTCTCGTTTTTTTTTTTATGAAAATACGACTTGTGCGTGTACTCGAGATTATGTACAATTTATTATGTACTTACTTTAAAACGTGTCGTTTAGTTGAAAATTTGTATTAGGTTCCTATCGCCGAACATCTCTGCAGTGATCCAGTCGTACATACTTGAGTTGTGTTTTTTTTCTTAGAATCTTGGTGAAACGAGGAATCTATTGATTTGATGTGTGTGTTTTTTTCTTCTGAAAAGAAGAAATCTCTCCCGTCTTGAGAATAATTATAGAAAAAGTCACTCGATAAAATCGATTGAAATAAAAAAAAAATTAAAAGTCACGGCGTGATTCGTCGTCGTCGCCAACGAACTTATGAAATAACAACTGACAACGGATTTAATATTATCGATTAATGCGGAGAAAAATAACAACTGAAATATTTCATTTCTGCGATCAGAATTCGCTGGGCTGCTCGCACAGCACGGCTGTCATTGGTCGGGTGGCGCGCGCAGTTCGGATTTCATTGGCTGTCCTCGATGTTTAGACTAGGGCGATGACGTAAACTTTCAATTATTTCGATTTCGACACGCAAACACGCACATTGTTATTATTATTACACAACTATTATACAACAATAGTGTTGTATCATCGTCGTCATTATTTTCATAATTACGAAATCGTTACATTACGAATAATTGCCAATTATTCTTACTGTATCGTATGTGATGACTAACGAAGTTATGTAATATCTCGACTATACTTGTTACCAAACCATATTGGTTTTACCATGATGAGTGAATGTATTTTTATTTTTTTTTTGTGTCTGTGTACCCGACAAAAAATGGTCCGATTTTCAACTTCGATATCGGTTTCCTACTCAGTCTAGTTGGTACTTTTAAAAGGTGATTTTTCGAATTTCCCAAAAGTCTTAAAAATATAGGCCAAAGAATTACAAAAAAAAAAAAAAAAACCGGTAAAATGTACGGAGTCTTATATTTTATCTTTTTTCAAGTTTGATCGTTGTTTTTCAACTAGCGTATCCGATCTGATAGGATTGATTTTTCTTAGTTTCACACGAATTCATGGAAGTTTGAAATCGGAAATTATGAAAAATAAATGTGAAATAGTAAACAGTTGGTACGCATAAAATGTTTAAACGGATTCCAATTTCCAGTGTGTTATAATAAATCTATACTTTTAAACAACTTAATTTTGATCGATTTTAATGAGTTTATTGTCAATAATAAACAGTTTAAAGGAAAAGTTTTTCTTCCGACCAATTAAATATAACGAGATTGTTTACATTAAACGTTATTATTAAACTCGTTTTTATATTTTATTGAAATTTTCACTTTAATTATTCTACACAAGTACTTAATAATAATTATTATACGTATCTATAATATATTTCATTTAGATTCTTTAAAAATGTTTAATAGAAAGAAAAAAAAAAAACGTTTACTTTAAATGGTTAAGTGTCATTAACTTCGAAATACTAATGCAGTTTTATTTATTATTAAATATGTAAAAAGTTGTTTTAAAAACGTTCAAGCGGCAAGTTTCGTGCTTTAAACGGAAGATCGTCGCTAAATAGCGTTTTAATTACAAAAAAATAAATACCATCGTCTTGGTCGCGATTCGCTTTTTCACATATTATATTTATTGATGAAACAAAAACGAAAACGTCAAAGATCGTCACACGATATATTATTTGTAAACTGTTTTAAATTGTACGGAATCGATAATAATGATAAATACGAGAATTTATGGGAAAAAAATAATAGTCGCATACAAAATGTATTATTATTCTAAGTCGGAAGATCTGTTGGCTATTTATAAGTACCGACATAATTAATTATTTATTGATCAATATTACGGAATGACGCGCAAGACATAAACGTATTACATCGACATTCGCTCTGTCGTTGCAAACTACGATGATATTTTGCTCTCGCGTATCGAAATTATTTCTGACAGTTTTAAATATCGCGTGTAAAGTCGGATCAAATAATTCGAGAGCATTATTAAATTTTCGTGACGCGTAGACTTATTTCCATGACATATTGTTGCGGGATAATAATGTATTTTTTTCAATCTTTAGACGCGATTAATGATTTAACACGTTGATATTTCTTACTTTTTAAAATATCGGATAGAGAGACATTGGTGCAGAGAGCATTTTCGGATGATAAATTAAAAATATGATCATATGCGATTTTCTTTTTTTCCGCTTTTCTCACTAGATAAATTAATATGGACGGAAAAAAATCAACGGTGACTAAGCTAATTATTAATTAATTAATCGAATACCGTGATATTAATGAGCGCGCTAAACAATCAGACGTCGTCGTCGTCGTTTCATATTACAAAAAAATCTTTCATAATTCATTAAGAATAATGAATCCCGCGCGGGATTTAATAATATTTCACAAATAATATGATTGTGATTCGATCGTGGCCATCTGACGAAATGCTTCCCCCCTCCCCCGCAAGAATGTTTATTCAACTATTTATATGTCTGAGTGTTAGTTTGTATTGGAAATTGATTTTTTTTTTCTCTCCTCTTTTGTAGGTATCGAAATAAAATGTTAATGCGGCTTTATATAGCCGTGAAAGTTGAAGGACGTAATGGGGATTGTATGCGTATAATACACTCTTGTCGTAAGTTATGCATTTATACACCTCGACGTGTTTTATTCGGAACTCGCGGCACGCACTGTACCCCCCTACACATTTACCATTTAAATGCCAATATTTCGTATATTATTATTCTTCGTGTTCGAGTTTAAAACGATAAAATATTTGACTCTATTTATAGTGGTGGCGGCGGCGGAGGCGGGCACGGGAACGTATAAGGACCCAATTATAAAGTTTTGTGTAAGACAACGAACGGATTAACTTTACCGACGCTCTTGAAAATTATTTTTAATGCTCTTAGACTTTTCACGAAACGTACGGACCCAAGTTATAATTGCTTACTCGTGTGTTTTTGAATAATATATTTTAATATATATTAATATATTATAGTTTGTGGATTATCCTCGCGGCTTAGAATGATAATACATTTTTAGCTAGAAACGTTCGAACGGATAAAAAAATACAAACATTTTTCGAATAATTCGGTACTTGCGCGTATCCGTATTGTTTTTTTTATTATTCCCGAACGAATCGTTTTCGAAAATAATTGTAAATATCTGTCCAATACCTAAAGTTTTTCGAAAATATATTTCCTAACTCGCCACCGATTCTACAAATCAATCAATCGCAATAATAATCGATGACAAAGCATTTCGGGGTATCAATATTTATTAATTTTATCCAAAGGATAACTTTAACGCGTGAATAAGGGAAGGTATAGAAAATAAAAATCAGCCCGGAATCGTTTGTAAGAGAATTTTTTTTTTTTTTATCGATTTATATTTGGACGCGTTTAAAGAAAAATATTTTTTCCCATTTAAAACAATTCGAACAATACAGATGATTATCTCGTAACAATAACAATCTACCTCGGCAATAATTCATATTATTGTTCGTAAATTGAAATCAATCTTTCCCCCCCCCCTTTCACTTCTGAAATCATTTTTAATAGTAGACGTAGCCGCGAATACGACGTTTCGATCCGTGACATTTCCAATCGTTTCTGTGACAGCTAGAGTAGTGATTTAGTTTTTCGGAAGAAATTATATTTCGAACGATTTTAAAAAAACTCACAGCGTTTGTATATTGTATAATATTATGTATTCGAGTACGACGGACGGACGTGGCGGCGGCGCGGCAGTTGAATTTAAGGGAACGTTCGTTTTCGCGCAGTTACACACATTCTGTGTTTAAGTAAAAGTCAGAATATTAGATTCTTGTTGTCAGGTATGTACTTCAAAGTTAGAACACACAGTTCAGAATTTACGTTACAGTTTAAAGGGTATTTTAGCAGAACGGAATTTACCAGCATCAAAGATTTCAACTGTTACTACGAATTTCGGGGTGAATGTTCTCAAGATTCGCCGGCTCCTCGGATGTTTTACACGTGTCTTGTTTTAATACTTTTGAGTAAATCATTATAAAGAGAAAATCAAAACACTCAATTATATTATACGAGCATATACCCGGGCTGTGCGAGCACGGACCTTTGGAGAGAGAAAAAAAAAAACCGAGTAATAAAAAAATAAAATAAATCTCATAAAAATTAACCCGGCGATTCGTTTTAAAGCAAACGCACAAGGAGAGAGACACGTTGTTTGATAAGTCTTCTTTATTAAAATTCAACATTGTTATAAAATCTTCTTGTTTTCCCTCGGTGTTGTTATTATTTAAATTTACTCGCGGTTATTATTTCCGGGTAATTTCTCAAAAAACAACTATTTACACTTAAAGCGTTGTGCGTTATTAATTTTACAGTAGATAAACATGGTTTATTTTTTATTTTTCAACAATCAAATTAAATTCGCCAACTCTCGGAAATTGAAAATTAATTAAAACCATCTGTCTAGAAGTTGAAATTTAAACAATGGTTAAAAATATGAAAAAAAAAAAAAAACCCCCGACGTAGCTCGCTCCTGATCTGTTTTATTATATAGGTGAAAATAAAATTGTTGTTGTTGTTTGATATTAATTAATAACTACGTGACGGTTGAAGTATAATTCATTTTTTTTTTTTTTTTCAGAAAATATTCGGAATTTAATATTATTCGTACGATAACAGTCGTATTGCACTTTCATTTTAGATCGTTACAATTATTAACAATAACGACAATGTTTCTTTACAAATCAAAATATATTGTATAATCTTAAATTGCTTTTTTAAACCCCTTTATTTAAAGAAAAGAGCAATAATATTGATCTCGATGTTTTCAAATCTACATTTTATAATTCGCATGTTTTTCCCTTCTTTTACGATTATTTTTAGTGGATATGTTTTTTTATACATAATAATAATATAATATCGATTTTTAAAATCTAAATTCTATAATAATTGTTGGAAAACAGATAAATGTAAATAACAAACTCTTCGATTATTTTTATGATTTAGAATCTAAATTTTAGACGGGGTTGATTATTTCGCCAAAAACGAACGTTTTAACGTTTTAGACGATAACGTTCTCACACACACACACACACACACACATATATTATATTATATTATATTATATTGTGTTATTTGTGATGGCAATGATGTCGCAGGTATTAAATTTACTTAAACGGTCTTTGACTGATTTTATTATTTCGAGTTGATTGGAGGAAGTCGAAGGCAGTGCGCGTAGTGTAATTTAACGGAAATAAATCGAAAAGAAAATACTTTCCAGAAAATTAGTTTAAGGGGAGAATAAAAGGAACGATTCGGAGGAGCCGTATAATTCGATCATGATTTTCAACTTCATATTTATATTATAATTGACAATTTCTTTAAGCTTTATTAATGTTTGTACTTGAATTATTGCTTGCCGACGTGTAATACGTTTATTTTTTCTCGACAAAATGTTACCATTTCGTGCCGATAATCGACTAAATGATTTCAAAGAATTCGAAATATTTTGATCAATTTTACAATCCATATAGGTCGTTGTGTCTGTATTTCAATGCGTTTTTTTTTTACAAAATCAATTATAAATATATATAATCTTCCTTCATGTATAAAGTTTAAATCATAAAATAATATTTCCGAGTGTTGAGTAATATTTGTATTTATATAATGTACTATACAATATTATAAACAGTCTAATCGTATGAATAATTTTTTATTTCTTTCTTGAAGTCATCTTGGATATAGTTTGCACCATGTCTAATTTTCCATTCAGAAAGTAGTTTATTAAATTGAAAAAGGTATTCTGTTGTATTTTTTTTTAAATAAAGTTTATATATTTAGAAATAAATTTAAAATTTTAATAAATCTTGTCAATCCATCATGGAAATCGACCCTCGGGGATTTGGCAAAGTGTCGTGCAGGACTGTATAATATGTAACTTTTTAAAATACACTTGGGATTTGCGAGTGCTGTACAATAAACGTAAAAACTGTTATCCGAAATTGAAAACGGATTGCCGACGAAATTTTCAGTTCGAAAATATTCTATCATAACGCGAAAAGTTTAGAATAAAAAACTCGCCAGTCGAACGTGTACACCGGCTCTCCGGCCGTCCGTTATAAACGCGATGAAGTTTGATAGCATTCTGTTGTCCGTTTACCTTTCCGAACTCTTATCTCGTTGGACTATTAAAACGCGGCGGCGGCGGCGGCGGCGGAGGTCTGCTGCTGCGGAGAATCGATCGGGACAAATCCCAATAATACGTATTGAGAAAAGAAATTGATTAAATGCCCTGCATTTCTATTGAGTCCGCCCGAAGTCAGTGAACAGGAAAAACGAAAAATCCTCTCCCCCTTTCATATTTCTTTTATTATTAGTTTTCTACGGCTCTTGGAATATTTTCCTCTGTATATGTGTCCGGTCGTCGTGTATGTATAGAATATATATATATATATAGATATACCGCCGGCAGGACAGTACTCCATAGTGCCGACAATAACGGCGTCGAAAAAATACCCCAAGGGGTTATGCCCAAGTCGCGTCTAGCGTATATAAAAATAAGCCCACAAGCCAATATACAAACAGCTTATGCTCGCGCACAAATGACGTGTGGGGGCGCACTGCCACTTCACTTCGATTATCTAAATTACTTACTGATTTTTATGTACCCGAAATCATCGTCCGCAGTGTATGAAATTGAAAACGTTGATTGTGATTTTTTTTTGAAGAAAAAAGTAACAAACAAAATATATACAGTGAAAATTATCATTTCAGAAATATATAGATAGTGTATTATTATATTATTAACTTACTGCTGCGGGCTTTCAATTGCACGGAAATATTTTTGTTTTTTCAAAATTACCCACCTAGATAAATCAGTGTTAAACCTTGTACAACACAGTGAATGAATCCTTTTTTCGAGTCTGTAAAATAACGAAACGTTTTTTTTTGTTTTCGATTAGTTTGTGTTTTTAAATACACTTGTTGCTCGAATTTAGATTCCAAGTTTACTGTTCACGTGTCTACCACAATGCACGGTTTATATCGACCGACGACGGTGTTTTATATTTTTATAGTCGTCGATTAGATTCTTAATATTATAATAAATTATATTAATTAATATGCGTTAAGATATTCGGTAAGATATTCGTCGTCGTCGCGGAATCGTATATCATATTGTTGTGTCCTTTGAGCGTTAAATAATAAGTATTAATTAAAAATTAAAATTTTGTCAGTTTTTGAATTATCGCGTCGTTTTTTTTCATCGTAAAAAATCAGACGGTTGCTTAAAAATGATTATTGGCTATGTGAGTAGCATTTTAATAATATACGTACGTACGTACATACACGAGTATCCGATGAAGTGGTGTTTTATAATGACGTAATATTATTATAACCGCGAACCGTCATAAATCGCAATGTCGTATTTGAAATTTAAATAACTGTCTAGGTGCCGCATAAAATGAGTAAATAAAATTTTTTTTTATTATTATTATTAATTCAACCGTGCATTTTTCTAAGTAATTCGATTTCATTCGCATTTGTGGGTCTAATAAAATACAACGATAAAAAGAGAATTCAACGTTATGTACACGACACGTTATTATTATTGTTTTTTTTTTTTTCAAATAAAAAACATAATATCAATATAATATTACGTTCTGTAATTATATAAATAATAGTTTATGTAATAATTGATTCTAACCGTATATCAATTTTGCATAATTCATTTTGTAGACGATTTCAAAAACGAAAAAAAATATCATCATTATATACGAGTATATGTGTGTGTGTGTGTGTGTATTGGTTGCTTTAGTCTATCGACTTTACAATCCTTAAACAAATTACTTGACGTATACCAAAAGTTTCGCGTAAATCTGATAAAAATACTCTTTTTAACCAGCTGTCTGAAATAGCAGAGTCGTTCTATTAAGACTTGAGAAACACGATATCGAATGTCGAATCGACTGTAAGATATTTCGTGCGCGGCGGCACATAATACTTTATATTTATACATCGTACACCCACGTCTCGCGTAACAGAATAACATGTACACAAATTTTCGACATTATCGGACAAAATATTATACACCGCGCGATCTTATCGTATATTTATACTTAATCGTAATGGATTCTTTGTGTACCTATTATGAAATAATACAATAACGAGGTTTTAAGAAAGCTTATTATAACAATAATTGATCTCGTTATAATAAATCATAGACGCGCGGTAGAAATGTAGAAATATGTACAGAGGATACAAGCGTGAAAACGAGTTTACGATTTTGATGAAAACAGTTTCGATCAATTCGAATTATACGAGGTGATTATAACTATGAATTTTGAGAATCAATAGTTTTTCATTCGACGACGCAAAGAAAATTATATACTCTATTTATAAATTATTACTGAATATAGTTTAGAAGAAAACTGCAAAAGTGAAATGTTATCGGATTCCTTAGTTCATCGGTATACTAAGGTTACACGATTATCATCTACTAGTCAGCGGCGGTTTACGACGACGAAATTAATAATCCAAACATTTTTAAATTTTGATCGATACAATTTTAAACCAAAGTATCTTTTGCGAAATCGACCTTTGCAATACGATATGTTTATGATTTCAACTGTCGTTTTTTTTATTATTTCTTACGTTTTTTTAATTCACGCGCCTAATAGTCACCCTAACGAAAGACCTTTTAATGCGCTACGTAAAAGATTGTTATTAATGTTCACCACCAGAAACTTACCTATGACATCGTTGGTTTCTCTCAGTTTCTCGTATTATATTTCACGTATTGTTTGTTCGTTAAAGTGCATCCGATAAGATGGATTTATTCGCTGAAAACGGAACAAAAAAAAAAAACAAAACAAAACACTAATATGCAAATATGTATATAACACTGGTTTCCCAAAAAAGGACATTTAGTCGTAGTAGCGATTATATGTACACGTTTTACGTATATTCGCGTTGAAATATTATATATTTCAGTCACGGGCGTATTTAATGTTCAGCGGAGAACAATAATAATAATTATTATTATTATTATTATTATTATTAGAGCAGTTTAACCGATTGACGAGTGAAAGAGCGCGCGTGCGAGAGGGAGAGCGAGGGAGGTGGTCGGTCGTTTTATTCTGCGAGACGTTTTGAGCTTCGGTGCCCCGCTCTCTGTGCTGCCGATAAGCCGAAGCGCTGACACGCGTGTATAATTTAATTTCCGAAACTTTATTTCACAATATATACATAATAAAATGCGAACGCCCGTCACGGTCGGCCGGCCGTATAATCGGTGGAATGAACGGTATACCCGCCGAGTGCGCGCGCGCGATATCAATTTCGACGAGAGAGAGTACGTATAGTATACAGTTCGCGCAGCACACGACGCGTAAAGTTTTTATCTACGGGGCGGCGGCGGCGATGAGGTGAACGAAAAAAAAAACTAAAAATATATGTACAACAGTCGTCTGCTCGTAACCTTCGTCCACTGCGTTTCTCAATAGTTTTACGATAGCCCGAGGCTACAATGAAAACGATTCGATTGAGTGCGCGAAATTCGCGCGACACCTTTTTTTTTCTTTTTCGAGAAATCCGTTCGAGTGTGCCCGATTTTCAAACGCTTCCAAACACCGCCGACGGTTTTCGTATGCGTATGGTTCGTTGTATTTCGACACTTTATTCGAATTTAGAGACAAACGTATTTCGCGATATGCCTTTTCGATGGAAATCATATCGTTTGTACTAGAAAATCAATACGGCAATGTTTGTATAAATATAGTTTCGAACTTGCGCTGTTGTGTTTAATGTTTGCGAAGAATTTCACGCCTGTATTTTTCGCCCTGTCCGTTTTATCCGACGGGCATAGCGAAAACGATTGCGCTACGAAAACTTACATTTTTGGCGTTAAAATTAATATTAGAGTTCCACCGTCATATTATCGTATTGGCGAGTTTAAAGAGGAGAACGTTCCCGAAGACGTTGCGTTTGTTCTTTTAGTGAAATATCGTTCAACAAAGAGACGTGTCTCCTCGTTTATTTTTAGAAACTAAAAATTTAAGACCGCGTGACTTTTTCGCCGGACGATATTTTACTAAAAGCTCCGAGTATTTTCTTCTTCGAATTCGGTATGGGCGTTGAAAGCGTAATCTAAATTTTGCCTAAACGCTAAAATCTACGTTTACATATAATTATTATATATTATGATTTCGCTATATCGTTAGCCGGAGGCGGCGTCATCAGACACGCATGGGTGGCGTCTCCTTAATTAACATAATATTTCTAAAAAAAAAGTCCATAGTATAATTACTCGCAGTTCGAGTCAATAACGAGTGAAAAATACATTTTTAATTTTTTATAACGTACGAAAAAAAAATCAATCGTTTATATATACACCGATATATTAACATAAAATAACACCAACTCTGCAGAACTCGGGAGTTTCTTTTGGTAAACAAATTACATAATTGCTCGACGCATACCGTCGTCGATACGACAACATGATTATACTGTCGGATGTTTTTGTTTGCGCCCTATTAAATGATTATAGTTTAGATTTCGGGACTCGCGATACGATATTCTAGACACGTACAAAAATGAAACGTAAGCGTATACATGTTTATTATTGTTTTTTGTCTGATTTAAACTAAAAGGAAACCTCTCTCTCTCTCTGTGTGTGTGTCTGTTGGACGACTACAGTTTTGAAATTTCGTTCACGATGTTTGTTTGCCGTGAGTTTTTCACGGTATTTTCACAGCGCGATACATTATTATTATTATTATTATTATTATTAAGTTCAAGGATTACGTCGGGGGCGGGTGTCACATCCCCAACAGCAGACGCAGGTGTGTGCAGTTTGCACGCAGGTTGTTTTAGACCATTTTCGACGTGACCCGCAGCACTTTCGGCTCGTTTGTCTCGATGACGTAATATAAGGCATCCGAGAGTACAATGTGTGTTCACTTCTACACGTGGATCAACCACTGACGGCTACGTGATGCATATTACACATATATATATATCGCTTATCGTATAATCGTATATAGTGTGTGTGTGTGTGTCGCACTATATCATGCGACCGGGCATGGCAGGGTCGTCGTATAATATGCAAATCTCGAGGAGGATTTCGTTAAATGTTCAACGTGCATTTGTGGTCGTCGACGAGTATTTACACGCAAAGTACGAACTATATACGTATATAAACGAGCACACATATATAACACCAGACCTACACCTATATAATGCGCACGTCGTCTGCCGGCTGAGTGTTAAATAGATCGTTTGTCCGTCCCTTCGCGCACCACCTATATACGTATATAATTATTATTATACTCGTATATAGCGGCTGTAGTTGTAGTTCTAATGGCCGACGCGGCCACCGAATCGGATGACAAAACTAATATTTAATGACGACAGTCAGAGTGGGCGAAAGGTAGTATAACAGTGGGGAAAAAAAAAATAAAATAAAAATACTCTCGCACGGCTAGACAATCGCGGCGGCTGCAAGAGACCCCGTCGTTTAATGTGTGATGATCGCGCGCGCGCGCGCCGAAACTTTTCCACTTATGTCTGTAAATATACGTACTATAGTAGTCGTTGGATTTCGCGAGCGTATAAATCATCGTTCTGTATATTATATTGTACGCAGCCTGCCCGCGCGAACGAGCGCCGTCCTCCGCAGTTAATTCATAAATACGCGCTCCGGTCTAAGTGTGTACATTATAAATAATATAATATAATATACGCGTAGAGCCTCTGTCCCGGTTGTCGTTTGTTTCGGAGCCGACGAGACGAAAACGGAAAAATGAAAACGATTCTGATTGATAATAATCGCGCGCGTTTGTTTAAAGGGTATAATTATGAAACTTAACTTGATCCATAAATTACGTGTCGTCTGCACAACGCATTCGGTGTCGAACACTTGTTGTTTGTCAATAAAATTACATGTTTCAATAATCAGATGTTCATAATGATACATTAGTGCTTTATGTTGTAATAGGCTCTGTTCGAGGGGAGAGGCAAGTAACATATATAATGCATATACGATAAATAGCTTAAGGATTTAAACTTTGAAGACGGTTATCGCGTACCGAATTTAAAGCACGTACGCCGCCGCCGCAGCAGCAGCAGCCCCTAACGTCAACTCGTTAGACACCCGTAGTTTTGTAATTATTTTGAGAAAATTCAATTTTTTCGTTTGTTTTTTTTGTTTTTTATTTATTTAAACTATGATTTTAATCGAGAAAAGTCTCAGGAATTTAGTTTTAATTATTACTCGACGTTGTTGATTATTTAAGTCACGCTAATGTTCAGACGATTTCACCACGATCCGATTGGATCCGATCATTCTCGAAATCTGATTGTTTTGAAATAAAAAAAAAAAAAAATGAGTTGTCCCGGTTATTTATTTGGAAATTTCGCCCGAGAATCCCCGGTATTTTGTTTTTTCATTTAATCAACAGAATAGACGTCTTATTTTGTTTACTGTCGAGTGTTAAAAGTTTGGATAATTTCATTTGTTGTACTTACAGCATCGATCGGTATAAAAAGATTCGATTTTCCGTCTCGCTTTTGGCTCTATAGGTGCGAGTTAATACACTTACGAGTCGTATCTTATATGGCGTTTGGAATCGTCGTCGTGGATTTAATGCTCGGGTGTAAAAATCCTAAATATCCATAAGGATATTAAACAAGGGGTGTTAAATATCGTGTATAATAATATAGTACCTAGACACTACCTATATATTATTATAATACATATATAGACGTTTTCAAATTGCCAAAAGTTTTCGGAGTGATAATGATATTTGTTGTGTATGATTACGTATAAATACACCGACCTGAGCAAAGTTCGCAAATTCAATTTAGAATGGAGAATAATGAAGATAGTTTTATCGTTTTTATTAACTGGGTGATAGATAAATTACACTTAAAGAAAGTTTAATTTAATTTACTCGTCTTCTATTAGCAACTTTTGGATCCGTATCAATGCTATAACAATAAATTATACTCAAAACAAAATAATTACAAAGCACTTAAAGTCTACTTTCTAACCCAACTGCGACGTGCAGTCGAAAATTTAGGTACCATATAATACATTAATAAAACTATATTTGATGAACGAACGATGCCGACAAAGAATATTGTAAATATTTGAATTTATAGAAATATTAAAAAAAACGATTACCTCCGGGACGTTTTAAACAACAAAATCATAATATTAAAAGCTAGTAAAATGCTGGTTTGAATATATATATTAAAGAGTTCTTTATTGTGTAGTATTTATTAGTCTGAATTTAAAAGTATTTAATGATGGAATGTTCGTATTTAAAAACACTTTTGAGAGAATCGGTACGATATTCAATAACATAATTCTAAAGTATATTATATAATGGGAAGAAACGTCGATATTTGTGAAAATAATTAATTTTTCCAAACATTAAACTTTACTCTGAACAATTAAAATTAACTGGACCAAGTATTTTTATTTGTTATCAATTGATAAAATAATCAAATAACATTTAACCTTTAAATTTAAATCTGTTTCATCAAAAGAATATTAACTGTTACTTGATAAAAATTAATTTGTTGTTTACCTTATACGACGAAAAAAACTACAATTAAAAACAATATTCGTGAAAATAGTGATTTTCGACACGATTTAAATGATTATTATTTATAGCTAAATATTCTAAATTTTTACTCGCCGTTATTAAGTATTGTAAAATAGAAAAACTGTATTATTTTTAATGAAAATTGCAACTATTCTACCTCTATTTTTTCAAACAAATTAGTATCAAAAAAAATTATATTATTTGCTTCTAAAATTACCAACAACAACTGATGATCTTATACTTGAGCTCCGGAGTAGTCTAATAAAATTAAATCATTCTGGACATTTCGAGGGTCGTAAAATGATACCTTTGTGACCCTATTTTTGTAGGGTATACAAACGTGATTCTTTGCGTGCCCCGGTGTTACGCTACAGTACAGCGCGGCTATTATAATAATATAAACATAAACAGTTATAATTACAAAAATAATTATCTTTGTTTTTAATTATTTTTTTTTTTTTTAGATTATATTATATTGTGAAACAAACTATATAATATATTATAAGCGATGCTTACTAGCTGTTATTTGATTATATTGTTCGGTAGAACTGGTAAACGTTAGGTTCGGTTGTGAGTACTAGTATTTGTTAACGAAAATGTTTCCAATTTCGTTGTTCAATAGAAATCTAATGACGGCATAAGGAAAATATCGATAAAATACTGAATACAGTTGTAAAACTAATAATTTCCCACGTGAACATTTGTATTTTTTATTCCGAAATAGGCTAGTCAAATCAAATTGAACAGACCCCCTTCGTATTGCTCATACATTTTCGGAAGTGTTACAAATGCTTACAATATTATTCTCATATTCACTTGAGGTGTCGAAAAAATAACAATAAAAATAATAATAATACAACTTATATTATCAAAAGAAATATGAACACAGTTGTTGTAAAAAAATTTTTTTTTTTTCACTGTTTCTTTACGTTTAGAATAATTACCGAGAAAATTATATTTCATAAATACCTTAAGTACCATCTGTGTTCATTTTCCGATGTAGAAAGTTGCTGCGCGAAACTTTTGGTTTGCCACTCTCTCAACTATACGATAACAAAAAAATAAAATAAAATATTAATAATAGAAAGATCGTTGTGAAACATAATACGTATTATACATTTCTTGCTTCGTAAAAAATCTAAAACTTTCAATAAAATTAACTCGATTAAAAATTGTTTTTTATTTGGTATTAAACAATAGATATTATATTTAAATAATAATTCAAACTGTTTTTCTCAGTATTTCTGATATGGTATTCAAAATAATAATTAATATTGTAAATATATTTAAAACTATTTGCGATGTAGAATGTTATGTTTAGTGTTTAGTTTATCATGCTTTCGAGATTTCGAGTTACAAAACAATCGGATGTAAATCAACTCGTATATAGATTTCCAAATTGAATTCAAAAAAAAATAAAATATTTTTAATACTTCATAATGTATAGTACGTATGCACTCTTGTTGCTTTTTTTTTATTTTTTTTTTCATCTTGAAACCAGAACTTATTTTGAAAATATTATTCAAAACTTTACGATCAACATTATTGTGTTCGCGGTTTATTATTCAGTTACTCACTTACGCATTATTATACGTTCTGAATTTCTGACGTATTGTACGTTTATTTCATTAAATCTACATAACTTTAATGTACGTATAATGTCGTATATACACTATACGTACACGATTCGAATGGCTTTATATTTTTTTTCTCTCTCCTTTTTTGTCGTGTTTATTTTGTAATCCAGGATCGTTATAACGCATCCCTCGTTATTTTATCCGGTACTTCCTTGATTATTTTAACCACATAATCACAGATTAAACCTATATATCCTTTTTTTTTTTTTTTTTCGCGGCACGCCCGCCATTTAAATGTACATTATGTATACATTGCTGCAGGATTTATTCAACTAACCGTGTGTGCATGTTTGTTTTTAGTGAAATTGCTAAAACATTGATTTATTCTTTATTTCCGCGAATAATAATGTTACGTATTTAAAATTTCATTTATTATATTGTGTTTTATCGGCAGTTTTTATTCTACTAATGAAAAAAAAAAATAAAAATTCAAACGTTTTTCCCCAGAAAACTTCGAATTTACCGCTGTCGTCCTCGCGAAAACATAAAAACGACGTGAAATTTAGCGCCCGGACGTATTGTATTTATTTAATTGCAATTTATTATTAATTTACCGAATAATATTGTTTTCGTCGACGACGTGTGTTTTTAATATTATTCGTTTTAATATACGTCGTCGTAGCGTTCGTTTCCGCGTGACATACATTATATCATTATTATATTGTATTAGAGTTGAAAAGAAAAAGTCTTGGAACGCCAAAAGGGATACTATAGAGATTAAACCGGAGATTATAATTACTAAAAGTAGCATCTAACGAAAAATAAACATTACCTTATGAATGTCTGCGTCAAACCCATTGTTTGTCTGTCAGCTGGAATTGATGTGTCGAGTGTGCCAAAAAATTCTTCGACTAACCGTAAACAGCTGAAAGCGGGATATTTTTTTATGTCTGGGTGTCATTGGACGTCTACCGTATATATTTTAAGTGTCTGAAACACTCATATGTGACTAAATAGTTCTATTTTAGTGCATTAAACGCCGACGCTAGACCGAGTTTTAAAATATAACTGCAGTTTCATTATTTCTCATTAGAGATGATTTAATTTTATACGTTTCTTATAATAAACATTGCGAGATTTTTTTGTTTTTTTTATAATAATTATATACGTACTCGTATGTCTGTATAGCTATATGAAAATTATGTTTAATAAATTAATTATTTTCGTAAACATTACACTTATCAAAGAAATATAACATTCAAATAATAATTGTAAAATATAACATTCAAATAATAATTGTAAACTCTTCATATGAACATAATGATGTTTAGTGGTTAATATACTATTGTTATTAAATATATTATAAAAATGTGATTATTAAAACTATTAAATACGAGTAGAACGCACTCGTTTACACCTGACGATGAATTTTATTCGAAACCGGTCGTAACAATAGCACTCTTTTATTAGAATACTCCGGGCAAGAACTATTCGTTTCATTTTTTTTATTAAATATTTTCGTTTATATTCTTTAATAGTTTTAATATTAATTTAATTAATTAATTATTTTATATATTTTAATAATACTTTGTTATTGAAATAATATTATTATAAATGTATACGATCTACTCGTATACGGTCTTTAATAAATTTCCATTGGGTTTCAAACATAATTACACGTAAACACAAAGTTTAGAATAGGTTACTCTGGGTTGTTATGAAAACGTTTATTTATCGTATCCAAATCATCGCGCGGTTTCTCTTTATATTTAAATCGACTTTGGTTAGATATTGTTATTAAATGGAAGTCGATGACTCAAACCAAATATAGTTCGTACTTACAATATTATTGTAATCGTCCGCGAGAGAGTTGGGATTTCGTCTCGAACTGATTACTTGACACGATATTCAACGACATAATATTTTGTTCGACTTTGCGTACGCCGCCGGACGATATTGGCGACTTATTTTCTAAAATCGAAAAATTCATAAAAAAAAAAAAAAAAGAAAACTTTCCGAGCGATTAAATTCGTTTTATGAGATTACTAATCATTATATAACACACCTCGGGCGGTGCTGTTTTGTAGTCGCGTCCCGTTTTCTTCTACACTGACATTTCGCGTCAAAGTACAAAACATAATGTATTTTACGGCGCGCTTCTAGAATATGACACATCGTATTTTATACTATTATATAGCGCGGCCTTTGGGCCCCAAAGGCGTGCCGGTTTTTTTCCGAGAGAATGCACACGGTGGACCCCGTATGTACGTATACCGCCGCCGACTCGCACAACTATGTACATAACAAACTAATATGTATATAATTAAAACGATGTAAATGTATATAATATACGTATACGAGTAGTAATGTTTACTTACCTGCGCGCGCAGGTCGGGGGAAATATGACGCTCATTAGTCGCGTCTCCTGGCCGCACGACACCTCTTGTTCGGCCCGAAATAATAGTAGTATAGTATAGTATAGTACCTACGACAATAACGACGACGACGATGATAATAATAATTATGATTATTATTATTAAAATTTCGCGCGTTTGTTTATCAAACAACTGGAAACCCGCGATAAGCGACGACGCCCGCCCAACAGTCTTTGTGGCCCGCGGGTATTATTTTATAATAATACGTATAGTAGTCGCGCGCGTTGTAATTACACGCACAAAGCGCCTACAATGCTATATTATATTATTACACAGGGCCAAAGGGCTTCCACCTCGCGCGCTTTGTGCGCGGTCGCACAATAATTGACGTGTGATGCGTCCAAACAAACAGAACGTTTAACGGTCGGTTTATCCGATATCTGCGTCGTCCTATGCGCGTGTGTACGAGTATAGTTATCGAATTTCTGTCTTTCTGAGACGTGTTTGCGTTAAAACGCTGCCGCGACACGCGCCGCGTTTGAAGTGGTCTGCGCGCCGTGTGCGTGGTGAGAGAGGAACCCGATCAGTGCGTCCGACGGAGGGTGGAAATGGTCGGATATTCCGTTTCGCTTTCGGGACCACTCAAAATGCCTTTATTCGAGTTTCGAAATTGTTTTTTATATAGAAAATAATCGCTATTCGTTCGTTCGTTCGTTGTGCGTGGCGCGTATTTAATTAAATAATTTCGTGCGATACAAACACAGTAATAATAATAATAATAATAATAAATAAAAAACCAATTCGTTTTTCTCCGGACGCGACCCCCCGAGCGTCCGAAGTTTCGGAATATAATATAGCACTCGCGCGCAGCTATTCTCTATCGATGTACGGCGACGCGCGGCGAGCCGTCGACTTTTTTACGAGCACTGAAAATATTCGAAATATGACCGCGCGTACGTTTTATATAATTCGAAATATTGTTATTTTCTTTTCTTCGCGGAGTATTATGCGTAAACAACCCGACGGAGGATGGTTTAACGGCCGCGAGAGCGGCTCCTCCGAGCGAACAAAACTCTAGGGGGACTTGAAATATGTATTTAATTTTAAATATTTCCGATTATTTAGTTAATGTGAAATAGTGCGTGTAAATTTAGTATATTATTGAGAAAAAATAATTAATGATTCTGATTGAGGGGGGAGGGGGCCTTGACAGTTTTACATTAAATTTAGGGCAGCCCTATAACGAAAAAGGTTGAGAAGCACTGCTCTACACGACGGGAAATCGTCGAATAAAGCCCGATTCACACTCACATGACACGACACGACACGACACGACGTCCAATACACATATGACCGACATCGGAAAGACGGCCACGACAGTTGTAGTACTGTACAACGCGCATTTGTCTACACGTTAGGTGTTTACGATTATAATAATTACAAACTATTAAAATTTATAGTAGTGTTTTAAAATGTTTAAAAATTTATCTTGTAAAGATTTAGCCATAATGGCATTGTTTCTCGATGAAGAAGAAAACATTGACCATGTGGCGAGTAAAAAACGTTCTATTTTGGGTTCATGACATTTTAAAGAAAAGGAAAATTGTTGGAGAATACGTGACTTTATGCAAAATGTTGGAGGATCACGAGGAAAATTTTTTTAAATATTTTCGAATGACCAGATTCCAGTTATAATATTAGTATTATTACAGTTATTATAATATTATGAATACATAAAAATATGTATATTTCAACTAAATTGATTCCGACAGACCGACAAAACATTCTTTGCTCGAATGTCTTGTCGTGTCGTGTGAGTGTGAATCGGGCTTGATACGCGGCGACGACGACGACGACGCGCGACGTAGCGGCTCTTTTCGACGACCGCGCCGATCAAAAACAAAAAAAAAAAACCTCGAAACCGTCGAACGACGACGTGTGTAAAAAAAAAAAAGGAAAAAGTTAAATTTTTAATCCCGGGACGAATAGAGAGAGAGGAGAGAGAAAAAAACATTAACGCGCGTTTATATTTGGAATAATTTGCGCGTGTGCGTGTAGTTATTGAACTCCGGTGCAGACCGATCGCACCATTATTGTTGCCCGTCGTATTTTTTTTCATTTATTTTTTTATTTTTTATTTTTCCTCTACATTACGAGCTATTATGCTATTGCCGCGAACGACGTTTTTAGCGTAAACGTTGTTTCGCAATGTTTTTTTTTTTCTCTCTCTCCCCCGTCTGGTGGCGTAATTAATTAATCGAACGTGTATTACAACGCGAGTTTTAATTTTTTTTTTCCTTCGCATAAACATACGTCATGTACATTATACACATAAAGTGGTGTGACGCGCGCGCACGCGAAAGGGTCGCCGCTGCAGACGACGACGCCGGGTGTAGAGGACGTGTTTCCGAGCGCATTGGGCGGCCGTATAATTGTTTCCTAATAATAGCGCGCGCGCGCTCGCGTTTCGGTTTTAATGTCCCGGACGAGCGCGTGTAGAATGTGACCGGCAAGTATTAATTTCCACGTGATTAACGACCTTTGCGTGGCGGCGGCGGCGGCGGTCCACCCCGTTCCGAAATGAATAGCCATATCTCATGCACGCCGATCGCGCAGAAGCTTTGCCGCCGACAGGTCTGACCGGCGACGACGACGAGCGTGTGTTCCGGTCGAGAAAATTCCGCGTCGTGTTTCCGGGCGCGTCCCCGTCGGCGGCGGGGGGCGAGAGTGGAAAAACAAACTTTTTTTTTTTTCTGTTTCATTAAGCTTGACGGACCCGTGCCGTGTAACACGTATATAATATAATAATAATACGTATATTATATTTACGCGCGAGAGCGAGCGCGTCATGTGGCGGCGAATCGATTACGAAAAGAATACCACGCGTATCCCGCGGTCGCCGCGCGCGCTTTTATCTCGTATATACCTCTATATTTTCTTATACGCTTTTTTTTTAACAACATTTTCCGGTTTGACCTTATTTTTCTACAGTGTAGTAGTAACGCTCGAAATGAGCTCGAATACACGAGGCCCGTGTTCGCCGATAACAATCTATCGAGTGTATAGTACAACGTGTATTATGATTTTTACGTGAAACTAGCTGAATAACCCGGCTTCGCCCGTGTGCAGTATAACTTTTTATTTTATCAGTTTTTTTTCATTTTTACCCCTTTTAACTCCGGTAGGTGTCGAATTTAGGAAAATCCTTTCCCGTGGGGTCTCCACTATATAAAACGAAACTGCTGACCAAATTTCATGCTCAAAGGTCCAGCAGTTCCGGCCAGGCGAATTTTTCTAGTTTCACCTTTTTTACCCCTTTTAATAACCCCCTTAGGGGTCGAATTTTGGAAAATCCTTTCTTTAGGGGCCTCTGCTATATTAAATACCCCTTTTAACCCCCGTAGGGTTAATTTTCTTAATAATTCTCTCCGTAAAAACCATCCTCGTACTTCGAGGAATATTATGAAAACAGAATTAGCGAAATCGGTTCAGGGGTTGTTGAGTTATGCGCTTACAACACATTTTGCGATTCATTTTTATATATTATAAGATAACGTATTGAATTTGACATTTATTTTTTTTCTATTAATTATTCGCGATATTTTTAAACATATATATTATCATAAAAGTCCTCGAAATTCGATATTTTTCACACGTTCGTTATTCTCGTGCTGATAAAGTCTAAACGCGCAAAGTTTCCATTGGACGGGGTTAACAGAATTACTGCTCGAGTCAAGTGTCCCACCCTCTCGCTCTAAATCAACATATAATAATATTTATATACGGTACGTTATACACGTATAAACTGAAGGTGACGACAATCGTCTAGATTTTAACGAATGTCGTGTATTTTGTTGCGTACGCCGCGGGGATCTTATTACTATTATGCTAGACTGAGATAAAACACCTTTATATTATTATGAAAACACGACACGTACTTATTTATCCGCGATGGATCCGCTCCTCTGGCGTTCGTGTTTGTGCGCTACTGCTGTGTACGTTTACAAATACGTATTATACGAAATAATAATAATTCTCACCGTTCATATAGAGTTTGAACATTATTTGGAAAATCGTTTTTGTATTGTAAAAATCGTGTACGATTGATTTTAACTAAAATATTTTCAATCGTCCGTCTCGGCAACGACGCCCGTATTAGGGCGGTACGAGCAAATCCATTGATTGACTTACGCACGCGGGGTTCTTATGTTCTTGAATTTATTGTATTCTTACGGTTCAATCGTGATTCAAATGATCGAAATTGCGAACGAGAACCGTACATACGAATGCTATACGTAAATATATACGATTTCTGTGTACTCGTTTGAAATACGAGTAAAACGCTACTCTAAACAATAAATTATGAGCTATTGTATTAGAACGGTCCGAGCACGTGTTGGTTATAAATCGTTATGCGTGCAAGTGATTATTAACAAAATTTTAAAAACCAAAAGATAAATCATTACGATCCAACTCTGTTGATATTTATCATTGATAATCAATAAGAATTGCATTACTATTACCCACAATAGTCTCTTATTATTGTCTTATATGATAATTGTTATTGCATTATTATTTTACATAATACTCTGGACATTTATCTATTTTTTATATCTAATATTTCATAATGTTCTTCTCGAAATATATTTTACACAACTCCATAGTGTCTATGTGTTTTATGTTTATACTTTAATATAATGATTAATAATGTTAATTAATTCGTCTTGGTATTTATTAAGAATCAACTTATTTAATCTTAAGTTTGTTTAAACTAAATGATGAAATCAAGGCGTTCGTAAGATGGAAATTATTCAAAAACCATCGCACTTTTAGTTTAACCGTTGTTAATTTTATTAAAATGAAGTTAATCATCCGTGCGAACAACAAAATGCACTCAAAGATAAATTCTTTTTCAATTAAGAACAATATTATTCGTTTTATCTTTTTTTCCCCCATAATTATTAAAAATAAATCCTTTCTATATACTTCTATTTCCAAAATAATAACAACTTTCGTTTTGAATTCTTCCGTCTCTATTTCACTTTTATATTTACGTTTTCGTAATAAAATTTGACCGGTGGTGTTGATAAATGATAAGTTAATAATTTAAAAGCTGATCAAAGAATTTCTTAACACTGTTACGAAAATATCGTATTTCAACGTTCTACTATTATCAAAAGAAACTTTTTTTTTTTCCAACAATTTATAATTTGAGATGTATTTACCATTAATTTAAAATCATAGGTACTCGTGAATGGTATGAGTTACAACTGAGTAATATTAACAAATTAAATATATAAAATAATTTATTTAAACTATTAAATGTATATAAATAATACGAATGAAATTAAAAAAAATACATGTCTTTCTAGGAGTATTATAACAAAGAGTGCAAAAATTGTTACTAGTGACAAATTTTGCACTGTTTATTATATTTTCATTTATATTATTTATTTACATTTAATAGTTTTCATCGATTATTTTATATGTTTAATAAACACTGTGTTATTATTATAATATTAGTATGAACGACCAAACATTATTTATTTTGTTTTATATTCTTATAAGTAAGATATTGTTTTAAGATTTTTTTTTCCACACTTATCGCTTATTAATAATTTATCATAAATACAATATTTTGGTCTATCGGTAAGAGTGAAATATCAGAAGAAGAGGAAAAAAACACTATAAAATAAATGTTCGGTTTACAAAGTCAATAAAAAATTGTAAAAATTACCGACGGTTTTATTACCTGTAGACTGGTTTTTGGTGTTTTTCGGTTGCTATCGTAATAAAAGTCAATTCGTGGTGTAATTCTTTCTTCTTTTTTTTTTTGTAACTTTCTGTTGTACACCAGTTGTACCTTTTCTGTTTATTCAGTAATTAAAAATTGACGTGCCTATAGTGTGGAAATCATAAATTATTTATAGTAACCTGGTAAACTCGGTAATAACTATCATCAACCGGACATTTTCGTATTATCCGGTGTGTCTAGTACCTTAAAGTTCCAAACACCGTCGATTCTCGTATTTAAAGTAGTGTTTTTTTTTTTTATTATACCTATACCGGCTATAATACATAATGTGTTTTTCATCTGTTACCGGAGACAGTAAACAGTCATTTTTTATTTATTACTGTTTTATAATATAACCGGCCGGGAAGTATTATAAATTACTCTTTGAAACTTTTATCAATGTCTGTGAACTTATTGTCTCTGCGAATATTTTCCACCTTGGGTTTTCTTTTATCTTTGAGTTAATTATTTCAAGTTTCTACACACTTTTTGATCCTTCTAGCGCTCATTCGCGGCCTCATAAGTCATAGTAACTACAATATCACCGTTGTGGGTAGATCCTTAAAGTGTGGCCTCGACGATATTTAGTAAAAGCTTTTCAAACTACTCGACATTGATTGTGTTGTCGTCCTTTTTCGATTAGCAAGCCGTATAAGAATTTAATATACTTTTCGGGAAATATATTTAGTTTCTGGGTGTCGTCAATTTTTAAAAACAGTTTTTTTTTTTTTCAATCAATAGTTTATCATGCTAAATCTGTTCATCCGATATTTTTACTTTTTTCAATTATAAGTTTTCCACAACTATGTTTACTAGTTTTACTTCAATCGATTTCGATTAAAAGTGTTTTGAAAATAATAATAATAATTGTTAAACTACATTTTTTATTTTTATTTTTTAATCTAAACTCCTGATGGTATTTTTAAAAATCTTATTGACGAAGAAGTATTATCAAAATGTTATTATATTAATCTTTCGCGACAGCGATATTGTAAAACATAGTGAAACATTGATTATAAGAATATCACCTAAAACCTCATACGTATTATGTTCTCAACAATAGTTTTTACGGTCCCATAAATTCCCTTTATCTGTACTTATAAAAAAAAAAAAAAACTCGAACGAAATAAAATCAATAAGAAAAACGCACCGATTTTGTTCGATACGTGTTTTTTTTTTTTTTTTTATATATCCAAAACGTAGTGTTTAATTCAGAAGACTTCAATATTTTATCCGACTAAAAAATATTGAGGAAATTCATTTGATCGTAATGGAAATCGCAATAATCCCGTATAATAATATATCCGTCGTCGTGCGAATGAATGCACTTCATACGATATTTAAATATTAAGAAACGTCTCGAACATAATATGAATATTGTTTTATCGGTATTGATTAGCTCGATACCGTAATAATTATTATACCTTTTAATAACTATACTCATACTGAATAATAAACAAGTACGACGCTTTTTATTCTCGACCTGCAGACGATAATAGACAAGAGTTTAGGAACGCGTATTTATTTTTACAAAGAGCACCTGACCGCGTTTTCGTGCGATAGCGAAAACTTCTCGAGCTGTAACTAATCGTTATTGACAAGAATACTAGTAGAGATACGATCGCAATTCTTGTCGTGAGAGAACGACGAGGGAAAAATAATAGTCTTGCGTTTGACGTAATCAAAGTTATTATTATTTACTTCGCTCGAGCCGCGCATATCCACGCGCGTCGCATTAATATTATATTTTATCTACAGAAAGGGAATGTGACGAACTGCCGAACCCGGAACACGGCGTGGTGCAAATGACCGGCAGACTATTCAACGACAAAGCTACTTACAGCTGCGAAATCGGATATCAATTGATCGGCAGAGACCATAGGTCTTGTCACGCCACGGGCTCGTGGTCTGGTACAGAACCGTTTTGCAAACAAAGTGGTTGGTATTCTGATAGTTTTCTAACCCTAGAATAAACACAACGGGACGAATAGAATAGAAACTCGTTCGAGACTTTTTAGTGTACTTGGAAAAGCGTAGAAAATATAATGTTAACATATTTGATTTTAAAATATAGTAGCTACGATTGAATTGTTTAAATAATATTATATTTTCTGAATTTTTCCGTGCACACTATAATATTCGATTATAGAGTAAAATACATAACTTATCTATATTGTAATCTTTTGTACTGAAATTTCGGGTTAACGTTGCACATCAAATGCTCTCGTAGTGTATATGTAATTATTATCGATATTTCATTTTGAAAGAAACTCTTTTATTTCCATAAAATAGTCCAACGATTATAGAAATTTTGAATAGGTACCCCTGCAACATCTTTGAGTTTAAACCCCTGGTGTATGCCGAACGTCCCGAGAGCACAAAACAGTGTTTCGCACTCCCACTTTTCCACACGGTATTTGGAATATATAATATTATTATCGCCCACAACGTTGTGAAAATGATTTCAGGCATTATAAAATATACAAAGCCATAAAAGGAGCGCGAAACTTTACTCAAAACCAACTTTATTGACAAACTGCCAAAGAATAGTCTTACCTTATAATAACATCTGGCCTTGTTCGAAAAATCATCGAATAATCGTTGTAAATTTGTTGTCGCACTACACTTTGGGCGGTTTACGATTTCACTTTTCGTACCTATTCGATAAAACGGTTTTTTATTTTATTTGTTTTTTATACAAATGTCCAATAATAATTATCGTTAACACTAATTATTCGTCTTACCCGTATCGAGTCGGTCGATGTAGTTATTTGTTTTGATATTTTCCAAGTCGGCGTTTTTTATACGAAATCGTACGATCACTATAAGCGAAACCGGCGGGCACGAAATCCAATTAACTCATCAACATTTCGATATCCATCATTTGGACTGATACCTACATTCTACATAATAATATATTAATAATAATTTGCTTTATGCAAATAAGGAAATTAGAAATTCACACTAACTTATTGTTTGTTATTAATCGCACTATTTATTCAAAATATTTGAATTTTAATCAACCGTATAGATTTAAGTTTACACTCTGAAACTTAAACATTTTAAATGCAAATTTCACAACTTAAAATAGCACAAAAATGTGTATAATTTAAATTTGGCAGTATTTTGGAAAAGGATAATTTGCGCACATATTGCAACTGCCTAATTGATAATTAAAATGCAAATCGTGTACATTGTTTATTGAACATTATACTTATGAATTTAACGAATGATTAATTCGATTGTCTAAAGTTTTCACAACATTTATATTAATTTTTGCATGCACACGTTCGATTAAACTTTACGTAAAAAAAAAATATACAGATTATATTACAAAACAAACCGATTTTTATTTTTAATTTCAAATGTCAGTGATAAATTTTAACTAATATTTTTATCATTTGTTATTGTTTGTATTAATAATGAAACATTTTACACATTTTTGATGCTAAAATAGCTATGTAGGTCGGGGTGAAAGATGGCTGGGCTCTCCTTCTAAGACGGCAATATCCGTTGAATTTTTCGTAAATTAAGAAACGAATTAAAATATTACCATCGAAAATTCGGGGGGGGAAAAAACGATTATTTGTATTTGTTTTTGGAGTAGTTGAATTTTATTAAGAGAAATGCAATGTTATTGTAACCAGAGTGCGTTTTTTAATGCAGACAAAAATTTGGGCAACCGATGAATTAAGAAGAATTATACTTATCGAGCATTGTTTTCTCCAAAAAATTTAAGCATGACACTCTCGCCTCTCTTGCTTCGCCCTCAAAACCTCCATGGATTGTATTCTCAAGTTAATGGGACTGTGGGTGTGTAATTATATTATAAATATAAAACATAGTTTTACTCCCTTTCACAAAAAAAAATTCAGATTACGCTCACACGAAGACGCGTTTAAATAAAACCGACCTTACAATGTTCGCTTCCGAAAATCAGGAAATTTGAGCAATCTTTTTTTAAATAAATCCATCACAATGTTAGAAAGAATCGCATATTTCGAAACAGTCTGTTTTCTTTGCTTTCGTTGTGTTATAATATAGTCCTAGTGTTTTCATTTTATCTTTATTTTGACCAAAGTGAGTGAAATGAGATGAATATCATATACTGAAATGATATTAAAGAAACTATATTATGTAATTATTATATTAATGATTTCGATGTTAATTTAACATTAAATTTATAGTGAATAAGTGGTTTGTTTTTTTTTTATATATAGTATTTTGCAAATCTCCTCGGTTGATTGAAAATGCTATTAACAATGCTTTTCCGGATCAGCAAACATTCGATGTTGGATCCGAGGTTGAATATCGTTGTAAAGACGGATTTACGATGAGAGGATTCGCAAGAGCTAAATGTTTGGCAATGGATATATCAGCTTCGTGGTTTGGACCAGATATAACATGTGAACGTAAGTGTTTAAAAACGTGTTACCTATAAAATATAGATTGCCAAAAACGTAATTATGAAATACAATAAGTAACAGCTGCGAGGAAAAAAGTCACGTGCACTACGGGGGAAGTAAATAAGTGTTTTAAACTCGATCGGTATTAAAATCAATTAGTGATTTTATTACTATACGTAGGTTTCTAATGTTTTTAAATATTTATGAACAATTTAGATATTTATTTCGTTGTTTTTGCACTAATCTTTCCATACTTTCGGTTCTAAAATTGTATTTAATATGAAATTCATACGTTAATTTTTGTAAGCTAAGCATTTTTCAAATAGTCGAACAATAGTTTTTTATTACTCGTGAATACTTGCATGCGTGTATCGACACGATCGTTGAAATGTAATAATATCTGATATATATCGTGTGATTTAATAACAAAAAAAAACTTCATAAAATGTTGCCAAAGTACTCGGAGCCCTCCGCGTTCTCCCCTAATTCGAGAACTACGTGTATATAGTTGAAAATAATAAAAACGGACACATAATTAAAATGTTCGTGTTACAACATGTTCTGCGCGTGTATAGTCGAAACGTTTGTCACAAAACCGTTATACATACGAGTATAATATTATAATAATGTGTACGAGCCATAAACTCGAGTACGTGACATTGAGTGTTGTGATTAAATCAATATGGTATTCATAAGTATTAAAAATTCAACGGCAATAAATAAACTCGCAAGTATACGTCGTTGAAAACATCCAGAGTGATTCGCCCCGAGGCCTCTCAAATCAAAAGTCTTTTGATACGCCGCGCGCCGTTTTTAATTTATCACATCAAAATAAGTAAAAAATTATCAATACTACTGACTTGAGTGCGTGGTAAAAACGACAGCCGGTGTAGGTAGGTCGTCGTCTAGCGTATGTCTCCGCGCGTTCTCCACCGATAGATATCCCGAAAAACTACTTCCGGTCGTCGCGGAAATGCTCGCGGTGCTTTGCGATTCAAGTGGGAGGTTGTAAATCGTCAAATATTTCAACTGGCCGAGTCACGATGAGCGTTTCCCATCGGTTGTCGGTCCCAAACGTCGTGTGGTCGAAAGAATTCGGCGATCGCGGGTATGCGCGAATCGCGTGGGGACGACGAAAATCGTCAAATATTCTAGTGTGCTCGTGCGGGACCCGCTTGATGTGCGCAGGCGAAAAATATGAAATTCGATGGAAAAACGAGATTGACTTTTATTTCTATCGCGGAATAAAAAAAAAAAGAAATGAAAATCCCCCGAGAAAAAGGCTATTTGGGAAACACGACGCGTCGCATCGTTTTCGTCGTCGGTATGATGACCGGGAACGTCTCGCGGGAATCAGAATCGTTTAGGTGCTGTGTGTCTATCGTCACGACTAAAAACTCGATGAAGACCGTCGGTAGTTTCGAGAACACCCGATTGACACGTACCATTTACACGTTACGCGGCCCGACCGAGTGCGATCAAACAACAGGAATCCTGACAATAATTATCGAAACGTAAGAACGCTATAAGAACAACAGCACGTGCGACGACGTCGCTTAAATTTGAAACGAACGATGCTGATTTATACGAATCGGGCTGAAATCTCGTTAAACTTCCCTTTTTTTTTTCAGTTAATATTTCTCATCGAAAAAAACTAAATATTTATAATAATATATTTTAAGTCGAGATCTTTTTAAATAGGTACAATATTATTATTTATCCTTCGTTAAAATTGATCGCAAAACACAAAGAAAGTATAGCAGCGCGTTGTAGGTAATCGAATATACCCGATTTGGATTAGGAGCGTTTTAGTTTATGAAAAGAATCTTTTCAATTCGAATTTAATTCTAACACTTACACGAAGTCTCGTCAAGTACAGCAAACACGTGCTTATTAAAAATAATTAATAAGCCTTGTTGTGATTGGTCGGCGACAAACAAATCACAAGGGATATTTAATTTTTAACTTATTAATGCATACATATATTATAGTATACGATATACATGATAATGCGAGAGTCAAAACGAGCGTTTCCGAATAATTGTTTTCCGTCCCGGCAAAGTTTGCCGGCGGCCGTAATAATAAGTAACCAAGTTGTTAAAATATAAGTTTTTAATATTATTATGACACTTTCAGCGAGAACTTGCGGAACTCCCGGAGTGATCCCTAACGGCTGGCACCAAGGTGATTGTTCGGACTTTGGGTGTCGAGTTTTTTATAAATGTTCGGAGGGTTACGAGCTGTCTGGAAAATCGGAACGCCTGTGTCATTCGGACGGATACTGGGTGCCGAAAGACTTGCCGTCGTGTGTGCGTAAGTACTTCAACTCTGAGAATGCGTGCGGGCCGTTATTCTCTCGGTCGATCGGTGACGGTTCCCGACGATTAAACCGTTATGATTTTCCAATTGTTATTAACCGTTATAAATCACTCTCGTGCCTGCAACCGCCAGTAATAAAAAAATATTAATTCGAGCAAACACGAATTGAGTAGGTACTAACTACTACGACTACTAGGGCGACGACGACGACGACGTAACGTATTGTTTTTGTGGTCTGGATTCGAGTTTTTTTTTTTTTTTTTAATCGATTGGTTCGGCAGCGGTTCAGCCCACTATACACGCGCTTATACCGTGTTTGTTACGTACGGTACGCGTGAGTTCTGTAAATTATTATTATACACCGTCGGCATTCATACGAATCCGCTGAAAATCATTCAAAACGCACATTTTCATCGAACCCATCCGGTAGGTATTATGTTGAAACATTGATATGTTTCCACCACTCGCCCCGCGCGCGCGTATAACAACGGTCCCGAGACGGACCGATTGCAGTTGATTTTTAACAGTACCTACAGAAGTGTTTCTCATACGTCGCTTTTCGGTTAATCTACGTTCAGTTACTGTTTGGCGTTGTTTTCGCGTGTGTTGTGGTTTCAGCGGTTGACTGCGGTCCTCCCGAAAACCCGTATAACGGAAACGCGGTATTCACGTCCACGTCCTACAATTCGGTCGTATCATACGAATGTAAATACGGGTATATACTATCTGGTGAACCAACTAGGAGGTGCGGTGCAGACGGCAAGTGGTCAGGCACTACGCCAATATGTCAAGGTAAATGTAAAAAAATGAGAAAAAAAACGATTTATAATAAACGATAAACCTTATTTCCCGATGGCCCGTGGGATCGTTATACACGAGGCGTACTTCTAAATTTCCTTCTTTTTTTTTAATAAATACAACGTGGAGACATTTCTATTTCCTATTTGTAGAAGAAAAAAAAAGTTATCTCGTCGAAATCAAAGGCGTTTAGTGATCCTACACAAAACGCGTACGAAATAATATAAACATTGAAACGACATCGTGACAAGTCTCGATCGAAACGTTTGTTTGACGATATTTTTAACTATCCGATTGTTCTATACGTAAGACTTTCAACTCTGCAACTCGGGCTTTGCGTTTTCTCATTATTTACGGCTCCGCGTGACTATATAATATAACGCCATATTGGTTTCACTGTATTCAATACTTTCGTCGACAAAAATAGCCCCTGGCTGTTGCACACAATAATTTATTATTTGTCGTCACATTTCTCTGTACGAATATGTCGGGGTTTCCAGTCGATAATAATACAGACGACGACCACTGCGTAGTATATTATATAGTGCAGCAAACTTAACGAATTTCACCGGCAAAGTCGCACATAGAGAGCTGCGATGTTCGTTTTCATTGTACGTGAAATTTTATTTACATTTATTTGCATAAACTATTTGAGATAATCATCTGGGAAAGGTCTAATAATAATAAATCGTGTGGTTCTCAATTTGCTTTTGGTTGTACAAAAAAAAAAAAATTGAAAGTTTTTTTTCTTTTTGAACCCGTATAAAAATGTAACGATAGAGATAGATTGCGGATCTCCGGGAGAGCTTCATAACGGTTGGCTAGAGAACACCGAGAGCGGCACCGGTCTAGGCGCGACGATTATTTACCGATGTCAAGATGGAATGCTTCTTGTAGGGAATTCCTCGACAGTGTGCCTTGCCGATGGACAGTGGCGTTATCCACCACCGCTGTGCCTAGGTGAGTTTTTACCGCCTCCGCCGACGATGGCGATAAACGAGTCGCTCGCCGACGACGACGACGACGACGTATTCTAACGGCCCTGACAATCGCCCGCAACGGTTATTGTATTTCGTTTTGTTTTCACGCGCTTTCGCGTTCTGCTATCTGGCGGCGAGTGTTCGAAAACAATCACGAGTAAAAACGTCGTTAGAATGCAGCACCGCCGGCGGGGCTCGTTTATCGCAGGAGCAGGAATAATAATTTTGCTAATCCGCCGTAATAATACGATTACGGCCGTGCCGTATTATATATAAATCATTGGTAACGACTGTAATTCCGTACGCGTAATATGTGCATTGCAGCTCCATGTGTCGTGCCAGTTATCCAACAAGGTCATGTAAATATCACCCGGGCAAACAGTTCCACTCCTTACATACCGAAAACTGGCGGTCCCATTTTAGCGAAACACGGTGACAAACTGTCGGTAAAATGTAATGGCAAATACGAGCCAGCGGGCGGCAACATCGATCTTGCCACGTGCAACAACGGTACATGGACGTACATACCAAAGTGCGAACCAGGCAAGGCATATAATTATTATTGTGTAATTATTGTTACGTAACGATAGATACGTAATTTAGGAAATTATCGTTTGATAGATTAATTCGATTATTCGTCGTGAATTATTATGTGTGTGTTTTTTTTTCTACGCAACAAAAAATAAATATTTTACCCCGTTCACAATGTGAACTAAACGTGTAACAATCCGCCAAATTATTTTCCTCTTTAGAAGAGAAACACTACAATAGTACTGCACTGGCGCGTCTTCTTAATCGTTTGAAATCGTTTGACGCGCACGTTTATGGTTTAAAAACTGAAACCCGCGTTACCGCATAATAATTACTATCTTATCCTATATCTTACCTGAGAGATTTTTTTTCTTTACGATACGACTCGTCCGCGTCTTTGCCAAAAACAATTAACGCAGGGTTTACCCGAGGTGCGCCTTTTTCATTTATTTTCTCTCTCTCTCGTCATCGCATATACACCTATTGTTTGTAATTAAACAGAGATTGTTAGTAAAAATAATTCAATTCGAAATAAAACGAGAAAAAATTCCATCATCCTAGTAAAATCGTATTATTTTTAATGATAATCTCTGTCTTACGCGGAATCTAATTAGTCGTTAATATAATATAAGCAAATAATATGAAATATCTATATGGCAAAATTAATAATATTCAAAAATAGGCATGGAAATCTTAATTATTGTCGGTCCAATAAGTAAAAACAGCATTCATTCGATATCAAAAAAGTTACGGGCTATAAAACGTGATTAGAATAATATAAGTCGCTGATAAAAGACACAAATGAGAGGATAATCATGATGACGGTCAAATTTGCCTATAGTTTATAACTATTTGTTGTAAAATCATTCGATTTGTCAGTAAAAAAAAATAATAATAATGAAATGGTGTACGTGTAATTCAAATGAAGCATCTAAAATATCTGTGAAAATATTTCCAAAACAAAAAAACCCCATCAACTAGTATTTTTCTCGCAAAACCATAAGCATTTATTATTTAAGTGTTTGAAACAAAAATTATTTACAGTCATATTAAAAGTACCTAGCATTCAAAAGTAGTGAATATAAATTTGTCAAAATCCAAAATAATAACTCAACCTTAAAAAATTCGGTGAAATTCAACGTAATATTTAATTAAACCCATTGAAAGATTTGACTTACGATTTTCAGCTCACTGTAAACGTCTGCCGCTGATTCCGAAAAACGGGATAGTACTGGCCCCGCGAATGGGCCACGGAGCCAAGGCGAAATTTTCATGTCGCGATGGCTACACACTGGTGGGTAATCGTTACACAGAATGTCGATTCGGAAATTGGTCGGGAGAAACTCCAAAATGCGACGAAGGTGAGATGTGTCTTATTATTATTATTACCTGTGAACAATAAAGTATTTCGGTTTATTTATTGTTTTATTTATATGAGATTTAAACGTTTCAGTTTATTGCACTTTCCCCGGATACATCGATCACGGTAAAGTTTTGTTGGTGGGAAGTATGGGCGTTTATGATTATAGGCCCTATGTGCGCAAGATAAAAAACAACAAACAAATCGCGTTTGAATGCGACCGAGAATTCGTAATCGAGTCTGGACCAGTAGGCGCTACTTGTATCGGTGGAAAATGGAGCCCCGGATACCTACCAAAGTAAAATCATTATTACTATCAAAATCTAAGTATATAAATTATTATTTCCAAAGACGATATTTGAAACGTGTGGATGGAAACCCAACGACGACGACGACGTTACAATTTTATTAAAATATCGTATCCGAAATGTTGTCTAGGTGCATGCCGTCAATACATCCAAAACTCAGACTCAGTAGATCTATTAAGAACGACACTATTGTCGGTACGAACGATCTGACTACGGAAAAACCGAGTACATCTCAAATCGACAATTTGATAACATCCATAAAAGCTTGGTGGACCAGAAGTAAACGCGCGTTGTCGGCGCAAAATCAACAAGTCATGAAGGCCAAGCAAACGTCAAATAAAGATCAAACTGCCAAGAATCCCGGGGTCAATAGAGGGTCGTCTAGGGGTCGGGAGTCCGGAGACGTGTCGTTAAAAGATTATGATATCGACGACGGTAATTCGACAATAGATGGAGAAAAAGGTGCACATAAAGGCGCTAAAGGAAAAGGCAAACATGGGAAACGAAAAGGTAATGTCAAAGTTTAAAAATTATTATTAAAACGATTTAATTTTTTTAAGTTTTTATTATTATTGTTTTTTTTTTTTTTTAATTATTATCATTACCTAGTCTTATCATAATATACTTTATACGTACAAAAATAAGTATGACATTATAGTCATTTATTATGAGATAAACGATTGTAATGTTGTTTTATAATTCACGATAAATCGGATATGTTATGTCATCGCATCAATTGTGGCGCAGCAACATTAATAATGGTTTTTTTATTTTTTTATTACTCGTACAACAGTGGGCCCGTGTGAACCTCTGAAAAACAGTACCTACACACATATTGAAATCGTGAAACAAGGAAAGCACGCGAATGTCACTCACTCGCACGGGACCGTGCTGAAAGTGACATGCGATCATGGATATCATCCGAACGTTGTCAATGGAACCGCGAAATGCTGGAGAACCCGATGGAAACCAGGAAAACCCGACTGCAAACTTAGTAATGCGAAAACAAACTTTTTCCGTAACGCAAAGAATAATTTATAATTTAATATATTATACAGAACCGTGCTTGATACCGTACTCGGCAAATGGGTACTACAGCAAAATAGAGCCTACATATTTAAACGTATCTGAAAGCACAGAGCTCATGGACAAAGAAGTGGTGACTATTACTTGTTATCCTGGATTCAATTTGAAAGGTCCTTCGAGGATGGAGTGCATGAAGGGCGACTGGGACGTTGGCACCTCTGTTCCGGAATGCACGCCTGGTAGAAATAATTCAGAAACTTTAGAATTTAAAAACGAATTGACGCGATTAATTACATTTCAGCTCCGTGCGAGTTACCCGCAATTACACATGGACAATATTTGCTCGGGTACCGAGCCGGTCTTACAATAGCCAACGGATCGTTTGTTACTTTCCAATGTGATCCAGAGTTCATAAAAACTACATTGGTTTCCATAGAATGTGTGTTAGGGCGTTTGGTTCCCAAAGTCCCTTCTTGCAAAAGAGGTGAAGACATCTTCAGGTTGTTTTTAAACGGAATTTAATTGAATTTTCACGTTCACAGACGGTGGCTTATTCATTACCGGGGCGGATATTTTGAAAAAAAGTGAATTAGGTACCATTGATCTGTTATCCGGTCTCCGAGGATCGTGTGGACCTCCAGAAACGGTTCATGGGTCAATGGTGTTTAGAAACGGAGAACTATTAAAAGAAGCAGAAAAAAGGTGAGTATTAATTTCTAGACCGGCTTATATTTTTTTAAATATCTATAAAGTATTAAAAAAAAACCGAAAGACTAAAATCGAAATAATGATGTAGATATTGCGTTTTTAATCGATTATTTGGTTTTTTTCATAAATATTATTTAATATTTCCCTTCCAATGGACAATATTATTGTTGATAATAATAATTAATGTCATATTAAATTCTACAAGTATGTAATGATATCACAAATAAATGATAAATTGATCAAGAACGATATCAATAAAAATGCTGAAATAATAATTTTATCGAGATGTAATATTTATAACGATGTCGATATATGATCGTTTTGCAACACTGTTAATTTACGATTTGTAATATTTTGTTTTTTATTCAGTTTTCCCGACGGAACCGAGGTGACGTTTAATTGTATTGGAAACATTATAGACGAGAAAGTTACGTGGCGTATTCGATGCGAGGACGGAAATTGGATCGGTAGATCGTTGAATTGCAGTAAGTTGGTTTTGTTCGTTTCTAATAAAACCAGTCGAGACGTGCGTATTAACAATCGAGTTTCAGCTAAACCCGTCGAAACCACCAACTCTACCGTGGACAATACGACTTGCATGTTTCGTAACAGCGAGCCCAACGTAGTGACGTTTATAGGCGATTCGATGATTACAAATGAGCTAACGGAGTTCAATGCCGGAACGGTTTTGGTAATTTACTATGACTGCGATATGAATTATTTACGCGACGACGAGAACACGCGTTACGTAAATGAAAAAAAAAATTCGCGATATACTCGTTTCATAGGTGTCTCGGTGTTCGGATATTGGAAAATATGCAATGGAGGGATCCAACAGGCGAGTGTGTTCGAACGGCGAGTGGACCGGTCAACGTCCGGTTTGTTTTGGACTCAATCAAGAAAACGATTACGCGCGTAAGATTATATTAATTAGTACCCGACGACGTTTGTCCATTGAGATGTGATTATTTTTTGGCGATTCGAGATCACGCCGAAATCATCTCACTCGATGTGATCAGTTTACGATCTAATTGATAAATTGACGAAAAAAATCTGTCGAAACGATTATAATTTGATAATAAATTAATATTGTATTTTGCTTTTGGTTTTAAGTGGAAAAGCCACCTACGATTCTGTTTCGTCATCAGCTAGGACCGATAGCGCAGAGCAACGAGGGACGACTGGTCGTATACCCAGGAACGATATTGCACATGGAGTGTCTGTGGATCAAACGGTTTGGTACCCCAAAATGGAACGTCAGCCATTCATTTCGGTAACGCGTGCAACAACATTACGTTTACACGTGATCTCGTGTCGTTTCCTAACCGTTTTTATGTGTCGGTCGTAGAAAATATCCTGAAGGTTGGACCACTGATCCGGGCAGAGATCCGGATCTCGAATATCGATTGAGTATTTACCACGCGAGTAGAGACGACTCGGGAGTGTTCTCCTGCATAACTCCCACGCGACACACACATTCCGTCGAAATAATCGTAAAAGGTTTGTATTTATTATTTAAATAATAATGTATTTTAATATAACGATAATGATTACGACGAAAAATAAAATATTATTACTTACCGAACACTTATTATATAGCCGTGCACTGTCCTTCCATACCGCCGAGACGAAGTTTGATTATCGGTTCGCAAAACACAAAACTAAATTCTCGCGTAAAGTTTTCCTGCGCTAGAGGCAATAATCTAGTCGGAGCTTCTGAAATCGTCTGTTTGCCTTCGGGCAACTGGAGCGATCCAATGCCGTCGTGTGAGAGTAAGTACATATCAATTATTATTATACTAGATTTCACGCTCTAGTTAAACATTTCAACAAAAAATAAATAAATAATATAAATAATAATATAAAAAATGTATAATATTTTTAATCAAGTGTTCGCGAGAACGCGTCGTATCCCCCCGCATGTGTTGTCTCCGTCTTACAAACGTACAACGTGGCCAATTTTCGTTCGGCAGAACCGATTTCGTGTGATTATTAGCTTAAATATTATTAGAGTGAAAGGGACCTATTATCAAACTTAAAGGCAATAACGTCAGTTTTTTGCGGTATTTTAATTTTCAAACGAGTTACGAGTACGTATGTAAAATATTAATATTTAAATGTAACCTTTGTACAGCAATTTGTTGTACGTTTGTAAGACGAAGACGACAGATGCGCGGGTACGACGTCCTTCTTAACGTTGTTTGTTTGTTTGTTTTTTTTTTATGTTCTTTCGTAGTCATAGAATGTGAAAAAGTCGATAATTTAACCGATCCAAATCTACGAATAGCTGTGCTCAGTCGTCAAGTAGGTGGCGAAATAATGTTTAGTTGTATGCAAGGATTCGGACTCGACGGGCCTACGCATTCTACGTGTTTACCGACCGGCGAATGGGAACAGCCTTTCCCTACTTGTGCAGGTCTATTATATAACTTCATCAGTTTTTGTATTTTTTTTTTTTCATAGAATACAATGATAATACTATATTATATACGTATATGTATATCATTAGATTTAAAACAGTATTGCATGATTTAGGGGAGGTTATCGCATTTTCGCGGGTACTCAGTGACTTCGAAAAACTGATCCCCTCCCCTCCGTCCTCCCCCCTCAGCATATCCCAAACTCTGGGTTTCGACCTCGGGCCCTAAGTGTAATTGGTGTGTTTGTAGCGGTCACTTGTCCTTGGCCAGGAGACCCATCGCACGGTTTCGCGGCCGTCTCACAAAACTCGTACAGGCCCGGCGAACATGTGTCCATTAGCTGTGAGCCGTACTACGTGCTGGACGGTCAGCCCAAACTCGTTTGCCAGGACAATGGAGAATGGTCAGCGCCAATGCCAATCTGTAAGTCAGACGACGGGTACACGTGTTATTGTATAGGTATAGCGACTTCGAACAAAATGCTACACGCCCCAAGTGTCGGGGGCGTCACGACGGATCATCTCCTGGCCAAAAACTCTATTCCCATCTGCTTATATATATTATACACACACGTGTTAATATTGATAATATATCAGCAAAGGTGGACATAATAATTTTAGTCGAAAAGATTTATTACCTACCTTTTTTTTTACTACCATTTTTGTCGGGTCAATCCGAACAATTTCCATTCACATTCGAATTCAAATCATTTTCACATTTTTCATCAACTCACACGCTCGTACGCGATTTCCGATCAAAAATAAACCTTTACAAATATTTATGGATCGATTTTAGAATAAGTAATAACGGTGGACACAATAATGGTTTTTTTTTAACTACTAGAAATTAATAATTACTTTGTATGTTACCCTGGTACTGATTGGAATCATTAATTACCTCTCTTTCGACTGAACTCGGTTGATATTTCTCTGTATCGAATTAAATCAATAACATGAATGTATTATTGTTAATCGTTAAATTGTAACTTATAGTTTTAATGTGTTACGCTTGTGTCTTTACTAACTCAAGTCGATTGTTATAAATTAACAAGCCCAATGTCTATCTTTGGATATAAGTAATTATATTTACATATACTGGCCATGTTCACATTCAACCATATAATATTATTTTCGAAGTCGCTCTTCATTTGGTATCCGCGAATCTCCTACAATATTTTCCCTAAAACTGTATGCCTATACTGTGTTACAGGTGTTCAAGCTTGCCCGTACCCGGGTACTGTGATTCGAGGACGGATGTCTACGGTCAAATTCTACTACGCCATCGGTGACGTCATCACGTTTAGCTGCGACGAAAACTTGAAAATCAAAGGCGCTTCCGTATTGAGGTGCCTAAAACACGGGAAGTGGTCGAATTCCATACCGACGTGCGTATCCAGAAATGAGACTCAGCGGATATCATAAACTCGCGTTTTTATCTATTGTTGCGATAGTTATTATTACTATTATTATTATTATTATTTATGGATCTCCTGAATAATCTTTAGGTTAAAATATGTATTTCAAATTTCCCTAATGCCATATTACTCTATTATAATAATATGTGACCAGCGATAATGGTTGCATTTGACATAAATAAGTACTCGAGTCCACAAAACGTTCACAAAGTTTGTTTTTTAACCAATTAAATACATAACTCAATAGCCGAGTTGCTATCGTACGAATAAGTAATTTTAAACAGTTTTAAAATGATTTGTTCAAGTAGGCAGTGCTATCTGAAACGAAACAATGCAATAAACGAAACCGTAAAAATAATTCCTTCACTGCTAAACGAAACCATACACGTTTGGTATTTATTAATTGTTAGTAAACACTTGGGATACTCACTCAGATAAACGAAGTAAACGTTTTGTGGATTTTTTTAAATATTATATAATTACCTATGATATACATGTATTAGTGGGTGAAATCGAGATATATATATATATATAAATATGATATTGTAATGTATCTAACAGTAATATTTATTGTATTATTTCTCCATTTTGTATTATATAGTGTAGTTTCTCATATAGTTATTATATAATATATTGACAATAATACGTACCTATTACATGTTGATTTTTAACATTTTCAATATTGAAATTATACGATTTTAGCATCTAACCGTATATGTTTCTTACGTCTTCCTATAACTGTTGTTGAAAATGTAATATTGTTTTGGACGCTTTTATGTACAAGAGAAGCATAGAAACTGACATTCTTAACATCAATATAGGTATTATTTGCATGAACATTCTAGCGTTGATTATTTAATGTTTTCAAACCTTTACTAATGGTTGTCGCTGTTAACATACAAAAACATATAAAATATTAAAAAATAAATTCATATATGGGAAGTGTAATGAAAAAGATATATGTGTGTTGTATATTAATATTATAAGAGCCGTAATTTTATGGCATTAGTTTATGACAAGTTGGTATAATGTTGAAATGACATATATAACTGATTACAATAGCAGACAAAAGGTTTAAATAATGTAAAATTTAGATGTGATAAGTAAAAGAAGAATGTAAATTTAAAAGATATATTATAATTACATTATATTAAACACACGCCCTTATTCTTCCAGCCTAAACTTAACAATTGCCAAAATTATTTAGCAGTCTGTCAGAAATCAAACTGATACTTAAAGATATCAATTTCTCATTTCTCAACAAAAAACAGTTTCTCTGGAGATTATAAATAATAATAAAAAGCAAAATGAATAATATGTACTTGTACATAAATAAAAATAAGTAATTAAACAGGCATGACGAGCCTACAATAATGGACATAAAAATCTGTGAATTTTGAGTTTTTTTTATATTTTCCTAAAATCTCATATATTTTACCTTGTTATTTAAGTACCGACGATTATAGACCTCTGGTACTGTTAAAACTACTATTATTTTTTTTTCAAAAGCCAATATATCCAATGTTTGGGTACTTAATCCATCAGAAACGAACCGATGGTAAATCTGGTGTTTAGGCGAAACTGTTCATTGGAAAAAATGGTGGTAGAAATTAATACAGAGAAATCTCCGGAATAATAATTAATAATATTACCTAAATTATGTTCAATGTTGGCGCTTTATTTTTCATTCTAAGATCGTTTACTCCATGATACGAATTTCGTTCTTGTGATATTTCTATTTTCGATATATCGATGACTGGTATTGTATTAGTTTACTCATTCTATAATAAATAATAAACCCTGTAGTTATATAATAATATAAAATAAAATAAATTAAATTAAACGGTTTTGATTTTTTTGAATTTTTACCAGTGATTAAGCGATAACATGATTTGAGATAACAGCTGGTACTGAGTGGAGGGAGGCCCGTCCTGGAATTGTAATCATATCATACAAGTATACAACATTCCAGTTCTCCACCGAGTTTTCTAATTAAAAACTACATCCCTTCCAAATCAATACCTTTTTAAACACCTGTCCTGAGGACCCAATGGGCCAACATCCTTTCCATCTGCCGCCACATAACATATTTGACATGTGTTTTATTTTTACGACGTGCGTTGTCTGATATTCTGTGCTGCGTTTTTTCAAGTTTCATTGAAAGTTTCATATTTAAAGCTATACAAATATTGAAAATGGTTAATTGTTGTGCCATTAAAAGTTGTGTCAATAGCTCAAGATCCAGAACTAAATTATTTACCGATATTATTTTTCATTTAATACCTTCAGATATAAATAGGTAAGTAATTTTGTTGGATCAATTCAGCAACTTGTTTATTTTAAAAATTATATGAAAACCATCAGATAATCACAATCCAAAATTATTCTAAACATATTTTATATTTACACTTAAAAATATTGTTATGTTGAATCTAAATAATTATTTAAAATGTGTTTTAGGTGTAATGACTGGCTTGAGAAATGCCAGTTAAGTCATATAGTAGGCAATTTCTCTAAAACAGTATGTTTTGAACCCAATCATTTCAACGAAAGGAAACATTTGGCAGTGGATGCTATCCCAAATATATTTGATTTGGGATGACCAACAAATTCATAATCGTCCAATATTTCAGGTATATTATATTTTGAATATTGACTAAAAGATACTACTCTAGTTTATTGTATTGTATTATAAACCTTTATTGATGTCATCAAATATGAAAAATGTACATAGTTATTTATCAAATATCATGTTAGTCATTTAGTGTGTTTTTATATTTTTGTAGTTTCAATATTTGTGAAGTATCGATTATCAATTTTCCAAAAAGCCATATAGGTAATATTAAAATCAAATGTACATATAAAATAATTAAAGGATATATTATAATATTTTAAGTATACGAGTATTTTTATTTGATGTATTTTTTTTTATTTTTTTAGAACTCAACATCAGTGATACATTTTCATTGTCTGACCTGCAGAGCATCATGTTCACACCCATTCAAGGTAAATTGATGTTGATTTTCTTATTATTATTTATACAATATTTTTTGTTTTTGTACAAAAATATAATATTTACAATATAAAATATATGTAATATATTATATTATCATTTTTAGATTTCCTCTCAAGTTCTGATTCACCATAAAGTGAATTCTTCTCAAACTCATCAAAGCCTTTTTACCAACACGCTCAGAAAAAGTAAATTGAAGATGAAGGTAAACGATTTACAAATCAGACTTCAGAAGATGGACAAAAAAGTAAAACGTATTATACAGGAAACAGATTAACTTCATTAAATATTGACAGCACCGACAACATTAAAACAATTTCAACAAATGTGTGATCAATTTTTTCCCAACCAATCAACTTGCAATTTTATAAAATGTCAAGCAGAACTAAATTCAAAATCCAGAAACTTTGAAAATTGAGAAGATACTCAAAAGAAACAAAACAATTTGCTTTAATGTTGCATTTCTTTGGCCCTAAATTTTATCTGTTCCTCAGAAGAATATGGTGTTTGCCGACCGTTTTGAACATTACATAGAGTAACTGAAAATCGGGAGATTGGTGTGGATTTCCTTTTTTAAAAAATTGTCATTCAAAGGAAGAACTATGGTTGAAAAATCAGAAGAATGCATATTATGTGTTGACAAAATTGTTGAAATATCCAATAGTAACTATAATACGTGTGGTTGTAATGTACATAAATAATACATGAATGTATTAATGTTGTAATCATATTTAACATCTATGAAATATAAAAGTACCGGAAACAACTATGCAATAAGTAGATTAAGTGTATTACTCGATGGTCAAACGCCAGACCTTTTTCGTATACTTAGTGTCTTGTAAAATATAACTACTACTCATTATCTGTGCATTTACATTCTCATTATAATTATTCAAAAATTGAAATTGTTTCCATTGTTTTTTATTTTATTATCATTATTTATAAGTTATAAACTTATAACTAACTGGTTTTAGGATATATTTATTTGTAATATGTATTTAATTTAATATTTAAATTAGTTTTAAACACATACTTTGTGCATGTAATTACATGATTAATATTTAAAGTTTTCTTTTAAATTTTTACTATAACACACAAAGAACCATTTATTTATGGACTATGAAAATGTCTATTTTGCCGCTGTTCCATAACAGTATTTTAACAATGTATTAACTATATAATTTAAAACTACTTGAAAAATTTAGCTGTTTAAGATTATGATATTGTCTTTAAAAAAAATTAAATGAAAATACCGTTCTCGAATACAAATGTTTAAGGTTGAGCAAGTTGATGATATGTTTAACTCTGTTAAGTTCATAACTCTTATACAATTAAGTTGAGAGTTAAAATGTATAGATATTTTCTTAGAACTAATTTAATTTAAAATTAAGTTAACAATTTAACTTAGATAAATTAAATTTTTTTAATACTCAAATAAATGTTTTTTAATTTATCTCAAAACAACAACAATTATAGGAGAATATTTTTATTTATACTAAACAAAAGAAAAAAGTAACTTATTAAGAACAGATTATTTTATAATCTTACAATAAGTTAGTGAAAATTATTTTTTGATAATAAAAAAATTCAAAATTAAATTATTGGGATAGATGAAAAAATATTGTTACTTTTAAGTTAATGAAAGGGTAACCGAATTGAGTTAAAATTAAGTTAATAAAAGAACTGTAGCTAATTTGTTAAGTTAAAAAGTTTAAATCAACCTGAATTGAACTCATTAATTTATTGCTATATGTCTAGCCTTACAAGTGTTCATAAAAGTCACTTAAAATTTAGAATTAAGTTTGGCAGTTCTTGAATATTTCTATATTTTCAAATGTTTATATTAATTTAATATGAATGTAAAAACAAGAATAGAGATTTTTTTTTAAATGACAAAACAGTCCAAAATAAGTTTTTTTTTTTTAATTTACCTGTGATTAGTTCCGGATATTCCTACTTCAATCAATAAATAGGTTTCAACAAACGTTTTACATAGTTTAAAATTGTCTGTAATTAAATTGTCAGTATTGTTATAGCAAATACTTGAGTGTTTTCAAGTGCATTTTAACAAGAGCTGAAAATAAACTTTTTTAGTGCCAAACAATTGAAGTCTTGATTATTAAATAAATAGTTTTAAATTTAAATACATTTCATCCATTATCCATTAATAAAAATTATTAAGAATGTGTATAAATTAGAAAATAATTAAATAATTAGTTGGGGTGTTTGAAAATGTAGAAAAGTCTTAAGTCATTATCTTTTAACTATGACCACTAACAACATTAACAATCGTGAATCATCAGCTGATTATTTCACACCAAAAACGTTTGTTTAACTGGATGGCGAAAACCATGGGCGTAAACTGGGGAGAGGAGATAGAGAGACAGCCCATTTTCTATAAAAATTTAAAACAGCAATGCCTCCTTGGTTTTTTTTAAATTTAATAGAAAAAACGAAAAACCAATTATTTGTATTTTTATGGAGTAAGTAGATAGTTCAATTTTACCCTGAAGAATGGTATGTTATGAGTAAGGCGTGGATTCTAATTTTAAAAATGTATTCAGTCTTAAAAAAAAAGTTTAAAAAATGCAAGATAAAATGTTTACTTTTTTTTTTAATTCTATGATTTATGAAAATCGTTATGAGCTTCGACAGAAAAATTCAATTTTCATTTAAATTCACATCGAAAAAATGCTATCATTTAACTATTGTATTATTAATATTCATTGGAAAAAAAATTATCTTTTTATTAAAAATGTTTTTAAATAAATTCGCGTAGGAACCTCTATTTAAGTTTAAATTTTCTACTTACCAATACTTGATGTCAGAATTTTTGAACTGTTCTCTTTGACCGGTTTTCGGGACATCCGACTGCGACGGCGATTCGAACGAGACTGAATCGACGAAAATCGATCGCGAAAAAGTCGAATTTATTTGAATCGGTTTCACCTCCCCATTTCCGGGTCTACCATTGTATTATCGGGTAATGCGTAGGCGACACGTAACAATAGGTTTCATTTTTGTTTGTTTGAACTTTCAATGCGACTTCTGACTTCCGTTGTCTTGGCGGGCAGTAGGCGATTTCACAATAATGTGGCCCCGATTATGTGATCAATAATGTTGCATAATAATTTTGATATTGCACAAAAGTAGCGAAAAAAACTGTTCAGAATTATAACTTACGATACATAAGAATTGAACATTTTGAATTCTACATTTTCTAACATTTCGAAACCTATGTATTTTTTTTCACCGACATTTTTTGGAAATTTTCCGAAAAGTAATATTTTTTTCGTGGTTATTGTTGGTTACTGTTGGTTATTGTGATAACGGTTGGTCACACTGTCCGCTGGCCACTCACAAACTCGAATATGCAAGGTACTTAAGGTACCGAATAATTAATTTACGAATTTCGATACAAACTCGCGAGCCGGATGAATTAAACCAACTCGGTAGCCTTAAACAAAATATACTGGTTCGTTTTCGACGAAACAAAATGGTGTCGTCGACGAAAAGAAACTATGAAAACTCAAAAATCTCATCAAAACGTTTCGAAAATATTACCGAATCGGTAAAAATACCAATAAAACGTAAGTATTCGGTGAAATATTTAAGTCTTGACGATTATTATTTATCGAATTACAATGAAATTTGTTTAAACAAAAAATAGGTTCGTCGAAATACCTGATTTCGACAAAATATCTATTGTTTCCGGTGAACTCTGTTTGTTGTTGTTGTTGTTCAAAAGGCAACTTTTCTAGAATCTTGTGTTAAATGTTCAGCCTTAGATATTAATATTGAAATATTTTTTAAATTTGTAACTGTAAAGTAAGATTTCTGCACGAGTAAGAGCAATGTAAAAAGAGTAACTACGTATTCAATTTTTAAGATATTTTGTTCGACAGAAATAATTTTATTGACATTTCATAAAAAAAAAAACTGAGAAAATTTAAAAATTTTACATATCTTTAGACAGCAAAAATATTTGAAAATTATAATACAAGTACTCGGTGAAAATGTCAAGTCTCTGTACAATCATTAAGTTACGACGATTTTTTCGAAACCAGTATGTCGTAAACGTTGACGGTTTTTTTGTTGTAATTTGTCGTTAGTTTTGTTTTGAAAACTATCTGGGGAAATTCAAAACTGACTCATCAGCTGGATAGAATTTGCTACCGGAAACCCGTTTTGGAGTGTTGAAAATCTGACCATTTTTCCTGATCAAAACTGTCTCGTTTCACTCGGAATCTAATATTATACAATATCTACTAACAGTTTGGATATTTATATAGTTATTAACTTAAAATCGACTACTAAAATACAACGTAATATAATATATATTTTTATAAATGGTAGTTCTGTACTCAAGGTAATACGTAAACAAGGTTTAAAATAATAATATTTCCAATTTTTCAGCAGCAATATGATGGATATCCACATTTATTTGTGTAATCGGATTTGATGATTTTAAAAAATATACAAATATAGTTCTCACTCCCGCTCGAACTATGCAAATTACGGCAGAGTAATTTTGACATAACACGAAATAATCATCTTAAAATAATAAATCAATAATTACGATTAACGAATGGGAATAATTATGCTCTATTGTAAAGCACATTAACCAAAATAATTAAATAACACTAAAAAAGTTTATTACTAGGCAATTTGAATAAACAAAAATGGGAATTTTTCCTTGCATAATAATAATAATAATAATTACAGTAATAATAATAATAATAATAATTATAATAATAATATTAATAATAATTTATAATAATAATAATAATAATCATAATAATTACAATAATTATAACATGAGTTTGAAACTCATTGAAACATAAAATTCAACACCTAGAAAAAAAAACTTTCACATAATAAATTATTGTTCGGCTCCTCTTTTTCATTTTTTTTAACATTTTAATATTATAATCTTATTTTAAGTTCAACTACTTGTATATGCATTCGTTGGGATTAAGTCAGTTTAAGTACAATTGTTTACAATCTAGAAATACAATTCTAAGTGATATTACACCATTTACCGTTCACACAAACATTCGCCGATAAGTAAATACGTTTGACAACATAATATATTATTATAACAATGTCGTCGTTTCGCACAAAATATGTACAGTTGTAATTTAAGTAATAATATTACGATGAAATCTACACAGCGATGACAAAATCAGTATAATCAATTTAAGCTCAATTCATTTGTAAAAATTAAAAATCCGAGTAACAAATATTTATATACATAATATATAAATATAATATTTAAAAATAAAAGTTTAATGGTAAGCATTACAAACATTTAATTAGCTGAATTCCAAATAAAATGTCCATAATATTTAAAACAATAGTAATCGTTTTTTTTTTTTTTTTTTTGTTTTTCTTATTTTTTTTTTTTTTTTTTTACGTGGACGCCATATAAACGAACAACAACGTTAATATTGTTCCAGGAGTATTTACCCAAAGTTTTTTTTTTGTGAGAAATACTTATTTATATATTTGTAACGCAGCAAATATGATCGTTGCGCACATCATAATATCAATTATTTGATTTGATCACCGCGCTTAGCTAACGTCGATAGGCTAATTGATTACAGCGGTGAACAGCTTTCCATCGAGTAATTCGAATCAATTGGTGTCTGAATAAGTTGTTTTGAATTATCGCCGACTATAGTTTCTTCTCTTTTTTTATCGATCTTCCGTTGTTTGGCCCGCCTGTTTTGAAACCATATTTTCACCTGTTGATACAATAACGATAAATTATTACAAAATTACTAGAATTTCTTACATAATTTAAACCACGATGTGTCGAAACCTACGCTTGATTTCAAAGAATATCGAATAAATGTACTCAGACTAACATAAAGGGCCAGTGATTCCTTTAAAAATGTTACTTTTAAACAGGATTTTTACATTTTCTCTAGGTCTTCATAGACAAATATTATGATTTTTCTACAGAATAATGGGAACAAGAATATCCGATTCTGAATAATTGTAAAAAAAATATAAATCCGTATTCAAAATATGTACAATTATAATATATTTAGTTGAATATAAATATTGAAATGTTTAATAACAAAATACTAAAAAAATGGTGCCAAGTTTTATTTTTTAGTTAATTCCAAATTATACCTATTTGTTGATAATAATACATAAATACACGACTGAAAGGTTTTTTACAGTGTCTTCGAAATGATTATTTTCATGTAGGTAAACAAAATCAATTTTGGAAATTATTCAGCTTGTGAAATTCAATGGGGAATGTGGAGCAAAATTGACACATTTATGTTTGATTCAACGTATTTCGTGAACATTTAACTTTAAAGACTACATTTTACATTCATATGTCTCAAAATTGATTAAGTTTTATTCACTTTATGATAAGGTCTTTATCAACTTGAGTTTTTTTCAGGACTATTATTTTGGGATAATAAATCATAATAATTTACTATAGATAATGCAATGTAATTCATATTGTTATTTTTCTAATATTGATGTAGGTTTCTACTATCTATGCATTTGTTGAATAATTTTATCATTATTATTTAGATGTAATTACCTCACAGTTTTTCATCAAAAAATAGTTTACACAGTTAATTGAATTAAGTTCTTAGAAAAACGGAGTGAAAAAAGTTAAAATTGAAATGTCAATAAAAATCTTCCAATTAACTTGTTTTATCTTCAACAAAAAAAAAATGTTAAAATTAATTTCCAAATTTAAAACTGACTGTAAATTATGTTTAAAATAAAAATATGCACTAATTAATTTTATTATTTATAATCATATTCAACTTAAAAAATAACATTATTCTTTACATGTTCTTAGTTTTATTTTTAAATCATAGATAATGTAAGATATTATACAAATTGTATAATATATAATAATGTATGTATAAGAATTTATTAATATTGTCAATTCGACCAGTTATGGGATAAAATTTAATTTGTGCTTTAGAAAGTGGTTTTCTTATTTCCTATAATGTTAATTAATCATGTCATGTGAGAATAAAATAATATTGTTTAAAATAAACGCTATCTTATTGTTTTTTATACTTCAAAATAATCATTATGCATTATGCATCATACGCATCTAGTGATTTCGATTGATTACAAAATGAACTTACTTGTCTTTCGGATAGACTGAGCATTTTGGACAGCTCAGTTTTCCTTGTTATTGTAATGTACCGGTTGAAATGGAATTCTTTTTCAAGTTCTAAGCGCTGCAAGTCGGTGTACACGACCCTGTACTTATCTTTCGTGCGTGTTCTACCTACAAACGAAAAAAAAAAGCAATTAATAAAAAAAATTAGTGTTAAAAGGTTAATTACTATTAACAATAATGTTAGAAGTTCAACATGATTTGTTGCTGTGAAATAAAATGATAAATTAGCGACAATTTCTACGGCACGGGTGCACATAAGTACTATGTGACATTTTTATTGTCTATACAGTTGCTTAATGTGTTAACTCGGTAAGATAAATAAACATAAATACACAATTTAATTGATCCATCTTCTGTGATTTTTAATTATTGTTTTATAGATATTTTATCGATCGGCCATAAAAAAAAGATTTAAAATAGTATAAATTAATTTATAAATCGACACTATTTCCTGACATAATGCGGATACTATAATATAATATGATGTATAGGGTCGATTAAACGTTTTATTAAGTGATTACTACTATTTAGTAACAAAATAAATTATATTTTATCTAGTTTTTTTTTTTTTTATATGTAACGAATTAATAATGTTTCAATTCTATTGATTTTACCAAGATGTGTGTGTTTTTATGTTTTTGTTTTTGTGCCGATAAGTACTCGAAAAAATGGTCCGATTTTCAACTTTATTGTTTGTTTCTGGTAGAAAATCGCATCTAGTTGGTACTTTAAAGAGGTCATTTTTCGAATTTCTCGTATCAATACGATCGTATTGATCGCCGGGTAAAATTTTCACCGAATATTTATTTGACCGTTTTCTAGAATTGATATAAATTTCAAAAGGTTTTGACTTTTTTGTGCTATTTTTAGGCGAAATTTTAAGTTTTTGAGTTTTCTTAGTTTTTTTTCTCTTTTTTGAGACTGGTGAGAATTTTGACTGGTCAAAAACTCTCTAGAACTATACAAAAATTCCTTATAAATTTTTAATCTTTCTTCAACGAAAAAATGTCGGAAATACATGGACACAATTTTTTTTTTATAAACATTTGAATAATCATATTTTGCTAATATTTTATGAAAATATGAAAATCTGGAAACTTTTTGTAGCTGATAGGTCTCAAATTTAAAAGACCAATCCAACGACATCACCCGTCACCCGAATCTCATCCATTTTAATACTTAATTGATTGATGATTTGATTATATTTGCGTTGTAACAACTTTACATGATTATCAACATTTTTGAATACCTATAAATTTAAAAATCATATTAATTATTAATTAATTAATTTAAGTGCAACTATTATGCGTCTACAAAATCGTTACTTGAGCAAAAAAATGTTTAAATCCAGTAATTCAGTTTGGTTTCATTACAAATCAAGTAAAATTGAAATTAATTATATAAAAATAACTGCCCTTATTTACTCTCACACGAACATTTTGTAATTTTCTCCTATACCACATGATTTGTTTTCTCATCTTTCTTTCGCCAGCCAACAAAACTAGTTTTTTTTTTTTTTTTTATTAGATAATGCGTTCCACTTTCCGCTAATAAGAATACGCATCATTCTCTTTCTTTAAGGTTTTACCAAGTCTCCTTAATCTCTTCTATTTTCCGAAGGATTTAAAATTGTTCCCTACTCTGTTCATTGCCTTCAGGACTCGTATTGTTTACCTTGTTATTTTGGGTATGCCCTATAATTGTTTTACATAAATATTATGTGAATAAAAAGTTACCAGAACGAATGAATATCGAACAGCCAATTTTGAAAAAAGTGAATTTTTCATGATGTTTTTAACGTGCACATGTTTACGGGCTTTAAATGTAAAAAAAAAACAACAAATTTAATGCTATTCTATTTTTTTATTTTTTTTTTTTTGATAAACTATTTCAAACATTTTTTCATAGGCATACTTACACATTTTGCATAATATTTTCACTCATCTCTCTCTTAAGTAAATAATACTTATGTAACGGTCATTAGGCAATATTGTTCGCGGTGCGCGCACCACAGCTATTCGACCGACTGGTTTTTTGTAATAATTGTAATTTCGGCGAAATGTCGGTGAAATAATTAAACATTTCGCCATTCGAAACGAACAACGGTTGCGATAATTTTGCAATAAAGTACTACCAAGGGGCTGCCAATAAATAACGTTTACCGTTTCGAAAATAATAGCGCCTATATATTATTATCACATACCGTACATAATAATATTATGTATAATAATAAATAATAATTCATAGACACACGGTGAAATATTCGCTTGACGAAATGTTTTAATTCGATGACGAAAACGACTATATAATAAGCCACACGAAAATATTCTCCGCTCGGTTATCTCACGGTCGATTTGTGTGTGTGCGTTGTGTAGTTCTAATTTTTTTTTTTTTCTTTCCTCTATAATATACGTGTTTAACTTATTCAACGTTTTTCATGCATGCGCGCGTGTGTACGACAACTGATAGGATAAGGTTTTTGTAATTCCAAAACGTTATCTTAGGCCGCTCGAGGTTTTTCAAATAAGCCGCCAAGCCACTCGAGATAATCCACAGACACACGCAAACGACACACACACACACACACACACACACACACACACACACACACACACACACACACACACACACACACAAACCTAACACCGGCAACACAAGCTGCAGCAGATACTGTACTTTACAAGTACGCCGCGGCGAGTGTACCTTTTTACATATTATTATGACAAGTACAATAATAATTAACCACTGGTCGTAATGTATACGATAATATTATTATTGTAAGGCGTATGATAAATTGTATAGGGTGGACGATTTTCCGACACAAAAGGTCGGGGGGAAAACGCGGGGCTCGTTTTGTGTTTGATATTATTTGTTATTATGTATTCCACATGTTATTGAAAAGCGGGTTGCAGACGTCGTCGTCGTCGTCGTCGCCTATACGTATACCAGCGAATAAAAGTATTCGACAAACACCGCCGAGGTAATATTTTAATATTTACTCGTAACGATATAATAATAGTACAAGAGCGACGGCGAAACAACGCGGCGATCATATTATTAAAAGTAGGCCATTCGTAGAGCTTGTTTATCGAGACACTAGATAAAATATTATTGTTTCGAAGATTTAAAAAGCGGCGGAACACAATATAAATACAAGTCCGAACGAAACCACCGTCGATGCTCCTGATACGCGCGCGCTCGCGCGTGTGTGTTTACTCCTAATATGCGTATCTAATATATTATAAAAATGCAACGAGGCGTGTGTAATCGTTACCTATGTAAATAGTAAATATCATTTATTTCAGCACGTGACCGGTGACGGATCACGGTTAGGCTAGGGCCGCGAGCGCGTTCGCACGTACCGCCGCGCCGCCGATCTTCAGACGGACGATTTCGTTTTTTACATCTCTTTTCTTTATTTCTGAAGAAAGAAAAAAACGCGTTACGTTCGCGGAAAATATACTATTTTGTAGGTGAAACTCGTCTCTCGTTTTCCTTCAAATTTTTCGGCCTTCCTATATTATTATAAGGAAAGGAAGATCGATCGAAGCCTACGCGATAGAAAAATTCGTCGGGTTTTCTCGTGGCGCTTTTTTTTTTTTAACGCGATTGTCCGTCGCGCCACCCCGTGTAATATAACGTATATAGTCACAACGGGACGCGAGTGTGCGCCATTGGCCAGGTAACAATATGGCAGCCGAATACGAAGTGTGTGTGAACAGGTGATCCGCGTGCGTACGCTACAATAATATCGTACTATAGGGCCCATATTTTTTATTTCATTTCTCTCCGTCTCTTTCCATAGCGCGAGCGCTCGTGTTTCACGTTACGACGACTGTTTATTTTATTATTTTTTTTTTCCTCTCCATATTATTGTTTCGACACAGCTGTCGCGTCGTCGTCGAAAAAGTCGCGTCACCCGCGACGACGTCGAGAAAGTTGAAAACAGATACCATAGCGGAGAGCGGTCGTCGCCGCCGATATTATAGGAGGTCGTCGTTGACGACGACACGACGACTGCTCCACCGACGAGCGAGCTAGCGGCATAACGACTCCCGGGGGATCGGTTTGTTTTCGAGAGTGGCGCGCGCGACAAGCGTTAATCGGCCCGTTGGACAATCGTTCGCGCGGCAATCAACGGCCCAAATGGGTAGACGTATCCGTCCGGAGAATAATAAATCATCAAATCCGAGTACGCGGCGCGGCGTACACTGCGCGGCGCATCACATTTATATGATGATTTCATATACGTATCTATCTGTATGTCCTTTATATATACTCGTAATATATAAAAGAACAGGCATTTTTTTTATGTTCCCGATTTGTCACGACGCTATTTGACTTTTTTCCAATTTTTTTCCCACAGAGTTGTTCCAAATACCTTCCCGAGTGTCACCGCGTCGCCCGATTTTCCGAAATTCGACCCCTAAGGGTGAAAGTAGAAAAATTCGCCTGGCCGGAACCGCTGGAGCTTTGAGTATGAAATTTGGTTTCGATTCATATAGTGGAGATGACCCTTTGGGAAAGGATTTTCCGAAATTCGACCCCTACAAAAGGGGTAAAAAAACTGATAAAATAAAAAGTTATACTGCACACGGGCGAAGCCGGGTTATTCAGCTAGTATATTATATAAATAAATGTCGCGTTTTTTTGGCATGCGCGTGTATAGATCCGATTTGTTTAAAATTTAACGTACATATTGACCTGGGTCTCGGGAACGTCGGTATTATCGACATTGGAATCGTCCTTCCCGCAGGATCGCCGCAGGATCATCTTCGGGGGGGTTTTTTTTTTAATAAGGCCTTTTTTTATGGTTTATAGTCAATATATCAACACGAGAATCACTCTGTGGACGCTTCTCCGGATCGCTCGTTGTTCAAGAACATGATTAACGATATTATAATTATTACAGAAGGGTCCGGGCGTATTTACGTTTGACGACGCCGTATATATTGTTTCAAATCGCAAACACGCGTCTCGCGAAAAAAAATCGAATGTATATCACCGCGATTACCTACGAGTTCCTACCCCCATCCCGCGTCGATCCGGCTCGCGTACTTTAGAACGTTGATATATTGATTTATGGCGGTTGCCGCCGCCGGGGTTCGAATAAATCGTACGCTTTTCGATAACTCGTTGACGATGATAATAATAATAATTGTTGTCAACTAAAAAAAAAAAAAAAGTAATAGTACAGGACGATCGGATTTTTGTAGGCTCGTCCGCGCGCGTGCTGATAAATCGTCCTGCAACAGTTAAAACCGCGTATAAAAATGTTTTCGGACGTCGGTATCGATATTAAGTTTTATATCGTCAAGGTCTTAATATAAATAATAATAATAATATTGTTCTCCGACATTATAGCTCGCGTTTATCACCTATATACCTATGCAGGTTGTTTTTAATGGCTTTGTCCTGCAGCACACGCGTACATTATATAATATATATATATAGATGCACGCACGGAATAGATGTTGTGTGTGTACATCACCGTCATTTTGTCGACGATGAAAAAAAAAAAATCATCATAATAACATTCCACTGCGATGTGAAACCTTTTGTGACGGCGATGACGTCTCCATTGGAAGGATATTAAAAAAAAGAAAAAAAAATTGAACTAAAACCGTCAGAACGTATATATTAGCTATCAAAGTTATAGTTACGACCGCGAGATTCGAGGGGAGGGAATTGTTTGATGCAATAAAATTAAAGATAATGTTGTAGGTTGTTTTTTTGCCGCCTCGTCATGTGCCGCGCGGTGCAGGAAGGGTTTTCTTGGATTTTAATAGCGTTTCCTTCGACCCGAGCAATAAAATTAGTTTAAGATGCCCAGACTGCCGAAACCGGTATAAACACCAATAAAATAATAAGTATTAAATGTTACCTAGTGGTTTAAATAAAAACCAATAAATTACAAAAATGTCAGTTGTGTTGTACGATAAAAATTGTTCCTTTTGAACTTGAGCCGTCTACGTGTTGGACATTAAACACGATGGCTGAGAACGGAACGAGCGAGAAATCAAATTCGTGCGGAACGCAACGATTATTCTCGTCCTTTTTTAATTGACTGTGCGCAGAACGGCGCTGTTCGTATGTTTTAATCGTTATAATTTTGTGATAAAATAAAAACAAACAAAATAATATGGTACAAAACTTCGAAAAAATATTTGTTTTCAACGGTAAATATCGTGGTGGTTAGGTACCTGCGGGAGTTTTTATTCAGTGCGCACGCTATTCATACAACACTATATCAACAGTTCATTTGAAAATTTAAATATTTGATATGCTCGACAATATAGTACCTATCTTGAAAAAATATATAAGATTTCGGATGTGTTGCTAAAATAAGTAGACCTAATCTCCGATGTATTTGAGTACGCAGTACACAGTGGTAATCGCTATTGCTTGTTACGAGATAAACAGTTTCATTGGTTTAAACTTAAAAGTTTGAAAAACGTTGAAATCAGCATAGTATATACGAGTATTACTACATTTTAACTGTTGTTTGAATAATTTTTTGTTTTTAACTATGTGTCTCCTGCACTTTTTTTTACCATTGTCAATGATTAATAATATGATATATAAAACATAATAAATTAAAGTTGGAAATTTCTCGCGATCGATATTATCATCTCTGACGTTCTTTATATTCAATAGTGAAATAGAATTGAATTAATGGATTAATGTAATCATAGATATTTAGAATACATTATGTATTCTGTTGCGGATATATTTATGACATTATTACGATGTGTATATGAAAATAAATCGTATAATAATTGTATTTTTCAAGTCGATCTACTCGTCAGGGATTATCGTAACGGTATCAACTGATAATGGTATAGTTAATTTTTATAAAAATCGGCCGATATCCCTCTTAAGATCGACTGATATTAATGTATTAATGTATTGAAAAAAAATATGAATATGAACAAAACCTTAAGTAAATTTATATATAATTATCTTTAAATTTGTACTCATTTGTTATCTGTTGTTTTTCACTAAATAGGAACCATGTTTCTCGATCTTGTTAGTTTTTCATTCAAATCGTTGTCTGCCAAGTTATTGTCTAAAATGACTAGCAAATAATATTAATATATTTGTAAAATAGCCAGAGCCACTAGACTAATTATTATCAATAATATGTCTTAAAAAAAATCCATTGATGGTAACATACGAGTATATGGGTACACTTTTTGGTGCATATTTACTAATAGAAAATACTCGGAGATTTGGTCATATGTTCAGGCTGTAAAAACGGGCATAAATTATTGTAAATATATATAATAAATACTTTTTAAATTATAACTTATCAACACGTGGATATTTGTCGTAAAATACAAGTATAAAAATGAAAAGACATGACGAAGGACGGTTTTTATTTTGGACGATTGACTTATTAGGAAACTCGATCAAATTCAACTGAGTCTTGTGAATTAAAAATATTAATTAACCTAACCGATCAATATACTCGTATATAACGTACAGTAACTGTACAGAGAATGGTCAGATGAGCGTGAAGAATGAAAATAACATTGTCGATAAAAAGGGTGGCCGCAAGAAGGAATAAGAAGTCCCCTGCGGAAAAGGCATTCCGCGCTGAACGTAATCGAAACTATACGTTAGGTCGGTAAAGTTGGAAAGTCAGACGGGGAGGATGTATATGTGTGAGCGCGCGCGCGTGTGTGTATATAATATGTACGTGTATGTTTGTATATATTTAATATACATTAATACGGCCGACAGTCGGCGGCGTCAGTGGCGTCGTCGGTATAATAATTGTACCTGAGGCGGTTCGCATCAGATTTCTTCATTATTATTGTCGTATAGTATTGCGGCGGCAAAGTCGTAAAATTCCGTGTAGCACATTATACCCGTATATTGCAGGTATACACACGGTTTTATGCGTCCCACCGCCACTGTCCAGTCAGTTCTCATAATAAAAATACATAAAACACGCAAGCATTATAGGTAGAATTTATATGTGTGTGTGTGTGTGTACGTTATTACCTAAGTATTAAGGTGGTAGCGGATATCACTGAGTAAGCCGGCCCCGCAACAAAATCTCTGTACCCACAACAAACGGCATTATAATATAATAATAATACGTGTTGGTATATTATACATACGTTTATTTATGCAATCGCGCGTATTTCTATCCTTTCATCACTGTGCCCACCACAACCGGATCCCAAGTTCATCGAAGGTATTATTACACCTATATGTAATATAATATACAGGTACAATTTTATTACGAGTTTAAAGGATTTCAAATACATTAATACAGGCGCATATTATATTATATTAAATATACAGGTAGATAAGCGTGCGGGTTGTTATGCATATATATTATATGGGTTAACTTCCCTTTCACAGTTGCATGTCCACGATGATGTACGTACGTGATCGATAAGTTTACAAGACCACGTCAATGTGCCCGTTTTGTTGCAATGTTTTATATTGTACCTGTGGACGGATTTAGGCATTCTTCACACATAATAATATTATACTTGTATTTTTGTTGTAATACCTTTCCTGGTCGATTCCACACGAATGTTTGAAAACAACATATAAAATACCATACAATACACCTACGTATAACCTATATAGCTATCGCTATATCCTTTATACGTATAAATATATATTATATAAAGTTTTTTTTTTTTTTAATTTTTAATACAAATTGTTCAAAATCCGAACCATTAATTTTTGAATTAATCAACCTTCAAATTACGTACGAAAAGAGAGTCACGATTTGAGTATTTCCATTCAAAATAAATCCAATACGCATTAGATGTTCTATTATATTGTATGCATTATTTTGAGTTCTTGAAAAACAAAATTTCATATTGCTACAGGATACTCCTAGAGATGTACGGAAAATATACGTGTATTAAAAATATATCTTTAAGTAAAAATACATTTTACAAAATCAGAATATTTGATTAAATGCGTATAGTTTAAAATTAAAAAAAGAACTATCAGTGTGTGCGTGCGTACGAATCAAAGTATACCTACACGTCATAATGTTTACGATAAAAATTCATAGAACCAATACATGGGAGACGAAAAATAATTTTGGAATTGGAATAAACTTTATAGTGTATGCGATCGTGCCATCATAAAGTAAAACACGATGTGACGATCCACACATAAATACAGGCGTCGGATCGTAATAAAAATATTCGCACATTTCAAAACTGAGATTTCGTTTAGTGTTTATGCACTCTTCATCATAAAATAATTGAAACATGATTTGAATTACTGTATTTAATCGTTATATATGAGTTTAAAGACTAAATAATTTAGAGAAGATTAAATCCAAATGACAAATGTAACTCTACAAAAATTTTACAAGATATAGCTGTAAACGTATTGTAAAACCATAAATATCAAAACCAATAAACCATCGGATCATAATAGTTGAAACATCTGTTCGGAAGGTACAACATATTTCAAATTATATGAAAATGCCGAAAAACATAATACGATACAATATCGTATAATCGTTCGTTACGAACACACGCATTAAAACAAATTGAAATAGTTACTTGAAATTATATACTGTAAATATTTCCGGTTCAGTTAGGTTAGGTATATGAAAAATCGTCAACTGAAATACATATAAAAATTAACAATCTATAGTGCAACATATTTAAATCTGAGGTATAATTGTTTAATTGAGGTTATTTGCTATTAGATTTTTTGCATAATTATCAGGTATAATTAGGTTAGGTACGTACCTTCCAATTGTAGGTAATATAGTACCAATTATAGCTATATAGTATATAATATATACGTTGCGCGTCTTTTCAATGAAAAATTTGTCACGCTTTAACTCTTAATTTCTTAACTGAGTGAGTCGAGAAATATTATTAAAACGATATAAGAATGAAAAAAATCAACTCAAAGTGACAATGAAATGAATCAATTGATTAGTATAACTGCCTATTGCGGAAATAAAATTTAACGCGTCAAGTCGCAATAAAAAAAAAAACACGAAAAACTTGTCAAGTCAGATGATAAACGTCTGAATAAATCTAAAACTCGCAGTTTATAAAAATCTCGATTTTTTCCACTTCGCTTAAAATGTTTAACACGTCAACGCTGAGCTTTGCCCGTGGAAAAACGAGAAATTGTGAAAAACCAGCAAAAAGTCACCACAACGCCGAAAAAATGGAAAACCTACTTAGGTATATGCGAATTATAGGCTCAAATTCTCGTCATTAAAAAAAATTAAACCGTCGAGTATCCAGAAGTCATAGTTTTAAAAAAAAAAATGATATCTATACGAAAAAGCGACTTGATCGAAAAATGGAATATCCGCGTAGAGTTTTCACTTTTTACCTCGTCGATATCATAAAATTTTCGTCTAAAACGTTTCGATGTTTTTTTTCGCGCGAACCCTTTCGTCTCGACGACGCCCGGCAGCGTATTATAGAAGACCGTACGCGCGCGCGCGCGTATATTTACGAATTCGGCGCAAACTCACAAAAGCGTTGGTGCGCGTCATAAAAATACCGCAGTATATACTCGGTACTACGTACGTACATTCTAGCTGCACGGCGGAATCGCTATAATAACAATGCCGCAAACGATGTAAGTGTGCAATTTTTGTTTCGTTTTGTTTGTTTGGTCGGTCGGTTGTTTTTTTTTTTTTTTTTTTATTTGATTTCCCGCACACAGTGGCCCATTACAGTTAGCGTGCACCGCGTCTCCGTGTTTATATTTGTATGTGAGCGGAATTTGATGATTGTATAGTAAGCGTTTCGAGTCGTTACGCCGCCGCGCTCGTGGCGGAGGGGAGCGAGGGGATTAATTGGAGGGCCACCGGAATGGGCCGCTGGGGAGCCATTGGCCACAACCACCGTCGTCGTCGTCGCCGCCGCGGTCTGCGCGAAACCGGAAACACCGCCACCGCCGCAGCAGCGCGAAAAACAGACGAGCGCACGCGCGCCGGAGCGAAAGGGCGACCAGAGAGCGTTGGCGAGAAATAATATGCGGATACACCACGCAGGGACGTTCGTCGTCGGAGAGAGAGAGACCGATTTATTCACAGTTAATACGTTGTTAACGCCACCATAACGACGACTACAATCATGATGACAATAATAACAATAATAATAATAATATAACTATACTCGTATATAATACGGTATATATGTACCCAAAAGGCTGGAAAACTCGTCGTCCATATTATTACCACTCGTCTTGTAGCGGCGACGTCGTTTGTTTTTAATTTTCTATTATGTGTGTGTGTGTGTGTGTGTGTACAATAAAGTGAGCTCGTATTATTATAGAAATCGCGTCGTTCCGAGTATAAAGGACTTTGCGCGGCGGTTGTAATGTAACGAGCGAATTCTCGAGTAAACGACGGGACAATCTCTCTGAAATAATAATCGCGCGCGATCGTAATACTTTCTAAAACGACAACATAGAAATATACAATAATATTGTGTATAGTAATAATTAATTGTATCCGTGAAAACCGAGTGTACTCGTATACTCGTATTTACGCGTGATATTCCGCGTGTGCGATTTGTAAATTATTAAAAAATATTACGTTGACGCCTACGGAACGGCATAATTGGATAAAAAAGTAGGGGGTGGAGCAAAATACGTATCGTACGTTGGCGAAAAATCGAAACCTATAACGAGGGTTAATATATATCGGATTTTTATCCGCGAATACGTCTCGTTGTTTTTGGTTTCACGCGAGTTTTATAACTCGTTTTATATAACTTACGACACAAATCGCTCGAAATCTATAGGCTATCTACCTTTAAATAAAATAATCTATTCCTCCGTCTACCGCGATAATAATAGTATTTCATTTTGTGCCATCTAGAAAACGCAATAACGGTGACACTACGTTATAATATTATATTATATAGATATACGACAGGATAAACGCGAAATAAATAGAATTCCGTTATATAGAGCGCGATAGTTATAGTTCTTATACGTAGGCATACGATCACGTTTTAAAAGATTCGAATTTCCAATGCTTTTGGTATATCTAAGAGGGCAAAATGGTGGTACCTGAGTTTCTCCCCTCCGAGAAAATGTCGTTTTTTTGTCGTCAAAAATCGACTTACTTTATATTGATCTCGATCGATTTCGAAATAGTTCGCCCCCGAGCATTTGGCGACACATTCGGTTAACAAATATTTTGGTATTCAGGTATAAATTAAATAACTATCCGCAGATAGATGTCGTAACACGATATATATCACTGTTAACGCGTTATTTTATATACGTCATAAATTATAACATTGGTCACGAGGCTATTTTCGAAATACATATTATGACGTGTAATAATATAATTATACTAGACTTATTTTTTTGTATTTTCTAATTTTCCCACATAAACTACAATAAACTCGAAAAATTGGATGTACGAACGGTTAAATTTACATCAAATAATTTTTGGGTTGATTGCTATTTCGATCCGATCTATGGAAAACTGAAATCACGTCAAAAAGTTAAAACGTAAACGTAGTTCGATTCCAATTTATTATTAGAGCTGTATATGATCGTTTTGGATAATCATTCACATACACCAAAAAACTAACGTTAAAAAACTTAAATTCGATCAGAATATAAAAAATTACACTAATATAATATGATATTTAAATAATTAACGAATCTGTGGAAGAAAATGTTTCGCGAAAGACGTGATTGGTTTAGCATTTCGAATTCGGATTATAAGCGTGAAAAAAAAATTCGATAAAATATGTATTCAATTCTCTCGAGGTAAAGTGTTCAAAACGAATACAGTACATTATAATACATACATAAATACACACGGGGGTCGTAAACATGTTTTACAGATCATTAATGTGTCATGGTTACAGTGTACACGGTATAGAATAGCAGTTTGGGCCGCGCGAAGGAAAAATCACATACAGTAGCGACTGGATTTTCTTGAATTTCTTATCTAAAATTACAATTTTTACGACGATCGGCGAAATAAAATTCAAGTCCACTCCGCGCGTTTTCTATCGCGGGATTCGGCGTTTTCAAACGAACATAAAATTACACGTACCACGGGCAGTTTTATACTCGTTCCTATAATACCCGAGTCGTAATATTATTACGTCGTCGTAATAAACAATAATATACTCATAGCATTATATTAATTACAACGTCATAATAGTGTAATGTACGCGATACGTCAGAGACTACGCGGGGCTCTCGTTGAAACGATCAATGGTAAACACAATTCGCTCGGGGTTGGAGATCGGAGAATAGTATGAAGCATATTATGATATTTAACACGTCTTGTTCGTTATAATATTGTAAACGTCGTCGTCGACAATCGGAGAGAGAAAGTTTTTTCTACGTTCCATTTTGATATAATATGTACTTCCGAGCAGCGGTATAGTGTTCGCGTTACGATTGAAAATCAATTGCGCGTTTGTAAAAAATATTTCGTATATTTGTTATCGAAAGACAACGACGCTTGTCGGACACGTCAGCGATGACATAATATTATAATAAGGCAATAACGATATCACTGGTGGTCTCGGTGGGTGGCGCTCGGTTCAGGGTGTATTATATGCGGTATACGTATGTTATTTGTCGTCGTCGCCGTGCCGGTAAACGCCACATAAATTTCACCCTTTGGTTCCGAAGAGGAAAAAAAAAAAATTCTGAACGTCGTTTAAAGGAAAACAAATCGTTAACCCCCCCCCCCATCCCTCCACTAGCGCGTACGTATACATGTAAAATAACGCGTTATAATAGTACCTACGGGCCCGCCGCCGCCGCACGTATACGTCGTCGTCGTCGTCGTAGACATGTATAATACTATTGTATGGACGCGTACGGATCCGAAGAGGGATCGGTTCCATGTAGGCGACAAAGAAGCGCGCCGCGCAGTTCAAACAAGTCGGTCTCTTTTGACGTTATTATTCATCGGAACCTTTTTTTTTTTTTTTTTTTCACCCGAATGATTTACAAGTGTTGCATAACAACATCATGCTTTCTTCGGGTCTTCCTTCTGCGCCCGACCGACCGTTGTGTATTTATGTTTGTACGTTACATGTCCGCCGTCAATACCGAATAATAATAATATATAAAAGACGCTCTGTGCCGGCGCGGCTTTCTCCGCACCCGGACGACCACGACGACGACACAATGATAATGGACGCGAAAATGACCTAAGGTCATCCTAACACATAATGTTATCGTGTCCTGACGACACGCACACGCGCGTGTGGTGCACACTACTCTCGCGCGCGCGCACGTCTCGCACTGTTATAATAATACCATAACAGTATTGACAATAATCAGTGACGACACAATATCGTATTATAACGCATTTAATACGCGCGCGCGGCACAGGTAATTTATACGGCGTTTTATCGAAATTTTTAAATAATGGACTACCCACCCCCCCCGACGGACATCTGTCATTACTGTTGTTACACGACAAAAGCAACGGCCGGAAAATAGAAATCTCCGGAATCACTAAAATTTATTGTTTTTTTTTTTCCGAGAAACCCTTTTCTCTCTCCCCGAATCGTGTACAATGTGTGTGCATTGAAAACACGTGTCGACGATTCGATAAACCGTTTACAAATTGTATTATTATTTGTAAAATATAAATACTGACGTTACACAATGCGGCTTTTCAAAAAGCTTTAAATCTTTGTGTCCATTCACATAATACGTACGAGTATACGTATACTATGTGACTCCCGATTGTTGACGCGTGACAATACGCTGTTTTCGGTTATTATACTCGTATAAAAATGATAAATAGCTCGATAAATGTGTGAAATTAACCTTCGAGTTACAATTCAAACCAATAGAAATAAATGTTAATTATTTTTATTTAACTGTAAACGAATTTGGAAGATATCTTAACAAATGCTGGTAAATATAATATATACTCGTATAATTTATAATGTGAGCAAGGGGCACACATTTTAATGTTAAAAATGATAAATATTGATAGTTTGATACTTTATCAAAGTCTCATATTATAATTGAAATACGTCTACAAGATATTTTAGCACGTCATACAGGGTCGATGGTGAATTTTTATACGATTCCTTACGAAGAATAAATAATGGCAGAGAAAGACTTTTAAACTCTATTTCCATTACATGGATATAGCGAATTACCTTTTAGCACGTCTATTTATAATATTATATGTATCGTAATATTATATAATATATTATAATGACCTTTGTCACATTTAATTTTATGATTTCATTAAAAATCGATATTGTTGAAACGACTGTTAAGATGTACTGCCGAATGGTAAATTTTTAGGACATAGAATATCATTTGTACAGTTAAAAAATAGTATTTAACATGACAATATCGGTTTAATCGAACCGTTATTGACACCGGAATTTATGGGTAATTAATTAAAAGGGCTCAAAAATAATATAGACGATCAAAACTGTAATAAAATACACTATAAAAGTGTCGAATGTATTGTTGAAACTGAAGAATTCAAAATATTTTTCAAGACTATAAATAATAATACACAATGGTTCCTATATTTTGTTTATACTTAATTTCAAGATGATAGAAACTGGATGGGTACGATTTTAATTTTTTTTTCGGGATTATATTTATTTAAAATTGAAAATTATTTTTAGGCCATTTATATTATAATAATATATTATATTATATACATATAGTTATATGTTATTGTTACTTCTATAATAAACGACTAATAAATTTCATGACGTAACCGAAACAATAGGAAATATAACAGATATGTATCTAAAATATGATATTAACAGAAGAATGGAACATTCTGTATTAAACAAAAAATTTATATTATAGATATCAATTCACATAATTATTGCATTATACGACCGAACATGTATTTATTAAAAAGCTCAAAATTTGAATAAACAAAAACTATAGTTAATTATAATTTAATTTCGCTGATTAATTATGCCTATAATTATGTATATGATTAATTTATGCGTTTTTAAATCCGAGTTCAAGTAATTATAATCAACCCTTATCCGAAGACTCGTAGAAAAACTACCTACTTTATGGTACGCGGCGATTTTAAAATATAATGCGTTATTTTTAGATCATCACAATTTTAATAAAAGTCTGCATTTTCAGGACACGCAAACGACCAAAATAACCGCGATATCGTTTAACTATAAAAGAGATTTCAATTGTTTTTTTACAAACGTCTGATAAATTTTATATTTTATTCATAATGGATATATAGGTACGCACGCGGCCCACACGCGCAACACTCGTTTACAAATTCTTTATTTTACTATATTATCTTACGGACCGTATTATTATATCTATTCTTGCGTACGTAGTTAAGTCTTAATGCGTATATACGGCCACAAGTCACGTAAACTCATAAATCTGTATATATATAAAACATGTAAGTGGTATACTGAGCTTTTTTTCACGTGGTTTAGGCAACGCCTAAAATATAGTGCCCGCCCTATTCCGTATATTATGTACTGTTCGTATAATATATACAACGTACATCTATATAATTAGTAGACATACATCATTATAAACGATATCGTTTCTATAATAATTGGTGACTGCGTAAACATCTTAGAAGTAAACTTAAATACTTAAAATTTACTTTACATTATACTAAAAGTCTACTATAACTTATTGATTTTCAAACGATTTAAAAAGCTCACTGCGGCGAACTTTATTTATTTTTTAAATTTATTAAGCTTTTGTTGTATACATTATGGCTTAGCATTTAAAAATTACATTAAACTTAAGAATACAAATTAACTAAAAAGATTAATATTTTTACTATAGAAAACCCGACGGGGTAAGGAATTGAGTAACGATAACTGAGAGATTGAAATTATCAAAAAAACTATAAGAATTAAGAGCTATATCATGTTTTTAAAGAAAACGGTTGGTTTTGAAGAAAAAAGGTGCCTATAAACGAAGAAAATAAGATGAGAAAAATCGCCAATATCGAATGATGTATGGCGAACTTACACACGACATAAAATTATTAATTAAGTGTCTATTAAGTTCGAATACCTATTGTGCTTTATACTAATTTATGTGCTTGCATATAAACGGTTTCAAAACTTTTTAAATACCATTAGTAAATCGTGAATTCATGAAATGGAATATAAGTAAGTCACACTTTATGAGAAAATCATTTTTCGATAGTACTGTTAATATTTTTTGAAATATAAATCATTTTTGCATCGAGTTTTGTGCAAATATTAGTTTTTGTGATAGGTATATAGGTCTTAAAATAATCGGTATATAGTTAACTAAACTTTATTCATAAATATTTATCGATTTGAACTTGGGTGATGTGCGTTTTTAACCCGCGGTGATGATCAACTCATTGAAGTATTTATCACAATATTTTTATTATTTCACTTAATTTTACCAATTATAATTATTTAAGGTTGATGTATCCGGTCAAAATGTAATATTAGTGTACCTACGTGTTATAAACATTTTGGTCATAAAATGAAACATTTAAATGAGGTATACACATTGAATCCGCACAGCTCATTGCAAATGAAAAAAAATTGAAATTTATTTCGGAATTATTTTTAAATATATTATGTAATATGTTAATTTTTCAATAAAAACAACATTTAAGTAGTCATTAATACAAATTACAGTCAGTTTTCAAGTTACTTATCATACTAACTATCATTAATTTGATAATTTATGTTATTTTTGTCTCTTTTATCATTGATGACTATAGTATAATTGATGGTATTTCGATTTACTTTAAAATGAGCGGGGGAAAAAACCCTATAAAAGTCGAAATAAAAGTACGATAATGCACCGGTAAAAATACACGCTGTCTTGAACTCAAGTTTCGTTCGTAGTTTAGACAAATAATTATTGTATACACTAGGTACTTATTGCAAATTTTAAATAAAATATTCTATTGGTGTGGGTGAAATTACATAATAGACTAATACTTTATAATACTTATAAACATTAATGCTGGCAATCGATAGTGGCGGTGAGCAGGGGAATCTAACTGTAAGACAAGAGTCGCGATAAAATTATAGCAAATACGCAAAAGATAGCACGGCGGGTATACCCGTTACAACTTATCAGTCGGAATTAATTTAAAAAAATTGTCTTTTTAGAAGTGCGCGTGACCAGGCAACTGTCCGTCCGACGAAAGCCCTATTCATAACGGAGAGAGGAAACATTTCCAATTATAGGTACACTATTATGGATACAGAAACGGAAAAAGTTCCACAGAGAACCAAATTTCACAATATTATATAACCAGTTATAATATAGGTACGCCCGAGTACACAAAACGAGTCTAAACGTACGTTATGGATTAAAGCTCGTCGTTTCTAGTTTTTCTAAATAAATTAAAATTCACACGCACCTGGTTGCGGACGGTCTTGATACTCGACCCTCTTCATCCAACCGTACGGACTGACGCGTCCGGTACCGGTGGGCGACGGTTGATGTTGGACGGGCGGCCAATACTTGTAATCGTTGTCCGTCTGGTAGGTGGCCGCGGCCGCGACCGCGGCGGACGACGGTTCGTCCAAAGACGTGCCCGGCGACGAGCACGTGGCCGTCGCGGTGGACGTGGCCACGGGGTTGTAGGCCGCGACGGCTTGTAACGTGGCCGTGGCCGCCGCGCCGCCGGTCGGTTGATGGTGCGACGACGACGACAGCGCCGGCGGCTGCGGCGCGCCGTGGTGAGACGGCGGGTGATGGTACACCACGTCGTCCGCGTACGACGGCCGCCGTTTGTTGTACACGACCGGCGGCCACGCGGCCGCGTAGCCGCCGCCGCCGCCGTCCGTCGTCTGGTGATGGTGGTGCAAAAACGGCTGCGGCGGAACGGCGGACATTCCGTGCGGCGGTGGCGGCGGCGGCGCATGATGGTGATGGTGCAGATGGTGGTCCGGTTGCTGGTGCTGCTGGTGCTGCTGGTGCTGCTGCATGTGGCCGTGATGATGGTGATGGTGGTACCCGGCGGCGGCTATCGGCTGGTGGCCGTACGCCGTCCACGAGCCGGCCAACGCGGCCGTCTGCGGCTCGGCGGCGGCACATCCGTCGCCGTTGCACTGCGCGGGCATGCCTCCGTGCAGATGATACGACGACGACGACGACGAGCTCTGTTGTCTGCTGCACACGGTCACGGGCTCGTTCATTGTTTCGTCCGCTGTCTGCGCGTCGTTCTCACGTCGTCGCGGTCCTCATTTCCGGCGCCGACGGCCGAGGTGGTGCGCGCGCGCGCGAAGAGATGCACTAACTGCGGTGGGCTGGCGGGCCGCGGTGCCGGCGTGAACATGTACGGGCGAAAACGGTCGGAACGGGACGGCGGCGGAAAAGCGCGAGAAAAAGAACGGAACGAGATCGGCGGCGGCGGTTAGGTTAGGTCCACTGTTGCCGCCCGTCGCACCGTTTATTCGGCAACAATAACGGCGTAACGTATTACGACTACGACGACGGCGACGGCGACGAGTACTGGGTATTGCGCGCGAGCGCATGTGTGCATGTGTGCGCGCGCGTATCACGGCGTCGTCGAGAGCGCGTAATATAATATCGTCGCTATTAAAAAAAATATGGACGGAATGAACGTGAGAGAGACGACGGGAAAAAAAAAAAAAAACAAAAAAAACAAAAAAAATTAACTCCTCTATTTCTAGGTGTGACAACACGACGATGACGGGCGGCCGGCGACGAGTAGATAGATACCTATCGCGTGCGTGCGTGCGTGCGTGTGTATCGGCGAGGTGTATTATACGCGCGAGAGTGTGTGTCGTACAGCCGAGTGTGTGTACTTAATATTTAGACACGCGATCGATTACGACTGATGAGGTGCGGTCGGTCGCGAGTCGCGCGTAGTGTCGACGGGATCCGTGTCGGCGGCGGCGGCGGCGGCGAGACACCGGCGGGCGGCGGCGGCGGCGACGGCGAAACGGGCGTTACTCCGGGCCACTCCCGTAACGCCGCGAGTCGGCCAATTGCAGCTCGGCCATCGGTGGTCGTGGTCCGCCGCGATCTGGCCACGCTAATAATATGTCTGCACCGTCGCCGACGGAGTTTTAAATAACGAGTACCCGCCGCGATGCGTTCCGCTTTTTTTTTTTTTTGTCCGTTCCTTTTCCACCGAAACCGCGTTTATATTATTATTATTATTATTATTATTATTATTACGTGCATCAGTCGTCGCGGAAATACACACACACACACCCGTGCCGATTTCTCAGTATCTGCCGCCGTCGTGTATACGTATACCTCATGGGTAATCTATAAATAATTTTTCACGTATCGCGCCACGACGAATCGCCCGAAAACCCCTCGGTAATTTTTTCTTTTTCAATTTCGAAGCCCGTCGTCGTCGGGCCGCCCCGTAACCTTATTTCAACGCCCGCATAAAAAACCGATGGCCGTTATTTTAATAATATTGATATTGTTTTGTTCATTTTTAGCCCTTTTTAAACATCCGCATACTTTTATCACGCGCTCACCGACGATAAATTTTATAAACATGTTATTTTTTACGCTCCGTACATTACATTCCATATTACGCGCAATTATTTTATGATCGCGATTTTAACATTTTAATTCATTATAATATACTTCAATGGACGAAAATACCTAAACCTATTATGTTTAACAGACAATAGTTAAAATGCCAAAATAATAATTATTATTTATATACAATGGGTTTATTAGTATATTTACTATTTACACATTTATACCCAACTATATGATATAATGTACCTTTATGTCGTATTATGACGTGTTTACACAGTTTAATACGAGTTATATATAAACAGGAAAATTGCTTATACCTACCCACCGTACACGGTACACCATATACCTCGGTACAGGTATTATAATTTAATTTTTTTCAACTTTATTCTCTCGTAGACACGTGATATTCCAACGCGCGGGATAAATGGTTTACTTTAATAAATTGTAAAAAAATGTTCACATTAATTTGCTTTAAATTCGTGTGTATATCCAAAACTTAAAAATATCGACTTATACACGATGATACATATTAACAACGCGTAAATATTTATGTAAACTTATAATTTTATAACCCTCCGGGCGACATGACTTTATGGTTCAAACTCAAGAAGTTTTTCTAATTTTCCACCATACATCGATAATATTTTAATTATTACTTAGTAATTATATGTTCTATTTACCAATAAATACAAATAAATTTGAAAATATTTTAATGAAAATTGTTGATGTGTTCCCTTATTATACACTATAGGTACTAGAAAGAAGTATTTAACTATATATAGTAGATACAAACTATTTGGTTAAAAATGTATTTTTTAAATGAGAAACTTGGAAGAATTAAAAACAATTAATGCAGAATAATCATTAATTTAACTGGACACGTGGATATAGCCGTCAGAAAATAATATTTTATACAGACAATAAAATATAAAAATTCACTTGAGCAAGAGCGAACATATTTTTTCAATTTAACATAGCTTTAATGTTTTGTATGGAATCAAAAATAACATTGTGGGCGACTTTTTTTTAAATTTTATATTAGGACCTCTGGCCCTGTGGCTTGAAAATTCTTAATCCGGACATGTATATAGCTGGTAATAAATAACTGTCAACTTAAATTATTAATGTTTTTTTAAATTTAATTTGAATAGAACCAATTTTCTCCCAGTGGTCTTTTATTAATAGATAATAGATAATCTATTTAGTCTATACAATTATTTAATTCCTCACATTTAGCACACTATTATAATAAATTAATATGTAACTATAATTGAATCAATGATAGCAGAAACGTCACGAGTCACATATTTTATGCAATTGAGATATTAGTAAAAATGTATACTAGTTTCTATGTTTCTATGCACTGACATGTTTAAGTCATAATTAGTATATGATATTATGTTTTAATTAGTCATTTATTCTTAAATTTATTTTATTTTTTTCAAAATTATTTATACTTTACTGTTATAATCAACTATCCAAAAGTTTTGAATAATTGTTTTCGTGACGTTTTTGCAATCATCAATTCAATTACTATGCCACTACTTATATAGTAAGTAATAACTTCCATACAATTGTTTTTTTTTTTACAGTAATTCGTTAAAAAAATATTTACATACTTGATTTAACATTCCATGTGTCAGAATTCAACGCATCAGTCATTTCTCATTATCCATCACAATCTGTTACACTTTAGGCAAGAAACGATTCGAATATTGTTCTAATATTTAATAACGTTCTGCGTCCATATTCGACCACAGCCAAGTTTATTCAATCTAAGTTTAAAAAGACAAAACAATACAAATTAATATAAATATTCATGCGCGGCGCAATAGCATACGTATATAGGTAACTAAATCTACAAAAGTCATATATAAATTGGTTTGTATTCATGAAACATAAGTAACATTTCAAACCTTCTTAATGTTGAGAAACTATGCTCAGCAGATGAACCACAGGAACAGATGACAAGCAAGCAAATAATGTGCAGTATCTTCGGCATCTTCAAGAACAACTCCGTCTCCAACGCACGCATTAAAATTGTACGGTTTTTTCACCAAAAATATTTAATAAGTACGGTTAGAACTGAAAATAATAATTTTTTATTACTTTACTTTTTTTTTATTCCGTTCCATTTTTCTTTCCATGATTCTAATTCTAAAACCATATATAGTCATTAGACCACGCGTGACCGCAACCGTGATTTGGTACAATTATAACATTTATATTTCATTGATTAGTGATATCGAAAATCTATAACCTATCACCGATTATAATCGGTGAGATAATTAAAATATTATATATTATTGAAATTCGAAAATAAATATTGTTATTGTTAATATTATTAATAATTAGTCGTTTATTTTGTAAAATTATTCCAAAATATATATAAAGATACGAGTGACAAAGAGTATATATTTATTTTATATTTTCAATGTTTTTTTAAACATTGTTTTTATAAATTCACTTTTAACCATACAATACTAGTTTAAATAAGTATACGATATTTATTATAGAGAGCCAAACAATATAGTGATGATTTTAATTTGTTATTTTAGCATAACTAAGTGTAAAACATAGAAACTTCAAAACACTTACAAATAAATGAGTTGAAAAATAAAAATAGTACATTTTTGCGCCATTTATATATTTTAAGTTTAAAATTTTAAGTCTTTATACCCAAGTGATAATAATTAAATACTGATAAATACTGATAAATTTGATCTAATTACCAATAATATATCTATAACATACCTAATAGATAAATGGATTATGATGATATATTAATATTTAATTATTTGTACCAATTAGTAACTAATCTATTTATTTTTTTAACAATAATTTATATCAAAACTTAATGATAAAACGAATATGAAACATCAATAGTTTCCATAAAAATATTATTTGTACTTCAGTATAGTTTATTTTAGTTATACTTATTTTTAAAAATTCAAATGAATCATAATTTTTAAATAGTTTTATATATAAACACAATATTATGTTACTATTTTACTTATAAACTAAATTAGTCATATTTTATTTAATAATAAAAGAACTTATCACTACATATTAGGTATCATGTGTTGCACACAATTTTTTTATACCCATCTAAATATTTTTAACATATCAGTTATCACATAAAAACTTAAGAATGTCTGAAGTGTTTACTAATTTATTCAAATACAATACTAACTATAATATTAGATTTGTATTACTTTTATTTAGCCAATCCAATTGTCCAATTTTTTTTTTTTATCTATACAAGGTTAAGCATATTATTTAAATCTATTAGTCAAATAGAAAATATCATATGTCACAATGCTAAAAGTTGTACAAGTACAATCTAATTACCTAAAATATAAAATTTATTTTCATTATTTTGCTGATTTATGGACAAGGTAGTAGAATTTTTTGAATAAAATTGCAACTGGTTCATTCTGAAAGTCATTAAAAATAAAACTCAGTTTGATAACAATCTATATAAGCCTACAAGTAACTAAAGAGTTGTAACTAATAGAATAAAATAATACAATAGATAAACCAAACGACTTAATCAATTTTAAATTAAAATTATTATAGTTTAAAATCATTGACAGATATATTTGATTTTAATTTTAAAAATGACAATATTATTTTTATGAACATCAACAGTTAAAGTTGTTCCTTTTAAAAGAATGAATACTATGTTAATAGTTTATTCTTATGTTAATAAGAAACTTTTTTCACTTTACATTAAAAAAAAAAAAAAACATTAATTGTGATTGAATTTCAAATTATTGTGCATTCATGTACCTAGGTAGGTATCTATGGTTTCTGGACTTGAATAAATATAAAAGTATTTATGTCACAGACTACAGAATAACCTTTATGATTAATATATAGTCAAATTAATATTTGAAATTTTATAAAATTACGATGGATAAAGTAAGTGCTTTTGAGAAAATGTTTTGCGGGTGGTGTACATTACTTATTTTGTTTGATGTAAAATTACAAAACGTATACAGTAAAATAAAAATATAATTTATTTATATATAGTAATGAATTATTTTATAAGTTGATCAGTAAAGAATTATTAGATATACCTTTTTAAACAAAAACTTAAAATACATTCAAAATATATACAATTCTCTATCGATAGATATTCTTTACCTAATGATGGAAATGATTCCAATTACATTTAAATTATAGTTTATACTATCATGCTAAACTATAGATATCGTTTCTCGATTAATAAGAAATAAAGAATAATATTATGTTTATTTATTTTTTTTTTTTATACTATAATAATTTTTTTGAAATTAAAATGTTATCTATATACTTTCAATGTGTTCATTGTTTCTACATAATTTGAATGTCTAATTGTTAAGGACAATTTTACCATGTTGATGTGGACTCCAAAGATGTACCACATGCGAGCTCAAAGACGCCACGCAAAGTTTACCATCAAAAAGAGTAAAACTACAGAGCAATATCCTGTGACAAAAAAACTAATCATAACAGAACCATTGACTGTTGACAACCTTAAACATAAAAGATGTTTTTCGAACATCAAAACATCTAATGGACTCAGGGCGTATTTTGGTTATCAATAAACTATTATTCGTATAATGAAATGTTATATGTATATTGTATGTATGTTTTAAAATCCAGAAATCCATTATGCTAAAAAATAACAAATCTTCAATTAAATAATACATTTAGATTTAAAATAAACCTTTGATTATTTTCGAGCGATTTTATTTTGGTGTAAATTAGGTTTTATTTGATGTTCAATACTAAATGTGATTGTTTTAAATCCATGCGTGTATAAGAGCTTGATAAAAAGTCAATAGTCAATATAAATAATTAAATATTTGTTTGTCTTAAAATAATTTATAAAAAAATAAATTATCTCAGCTATTATTGGTACTACAATATTATAGATGTATGATTATGAAAATTTTAAATATGTTATAATTTAAACCACAAATATTGTAATTCTAAAACTAAACTATACGGATTTGAGTGTATTATATGGCTGTAGGTTCATGATATTATAATATTATGATTATTAAGTTATTGAATACATTATTTATTATATTTTTCGCTATAAGAATTTGAATTTTTATAGCAGCAAAAAAAAAAATTATTCTCACAAGTGACATGTTTTATGATTTCATGTAATGTGTTACATAATATATATATGTATGTATAAAATGTTAAATATTTATTCATTTGAATGTAAAAAGGTTCTTGCATAAAAGTAAATGGATGGGACATAATGTATATTATTATAATAACGTTACTAGCCTTTTTTTTATTTACTCATTTATTTTAATTTTATGTGTTTAACGAAAATGATAAAAGTCACGAAACCAAAAATGGAGGTGCGTATAAGAACTTAAGATCCAAAAAGCATAAATTTAAGATTAGAAATGTACAATATACATTATATACCTAGATGTATACTAGAGGTATACTACAAGCATTATACTGTAGGTTTAAAAAAAACAAACAGTTTATACTTCAGGTACCTAAAAAATACAATAAAAAAATACAAATGTAATAAAACCTGGGTACATGTCCTTAATTATTTTCAGTTTATTTTATAATACCTATTTTTAATTAATTTGACCGTGTTTACGGTAGTCTAAATTAAACGACGTATTACTTATTCGGACGTGGATGTAAATACGATTTAGTGGGAGTGCTTGAAACCCGCAGGTATACCTATTCGAAAACGTCATTTGAAAGAATATTATATTCGCTCAAACCTAGATTTTATAATGGTTTTAGGCCGGGTCTATATGGGCAGGAACCAGAGTCTATATCATATGAATCAGCCTATACCATTATTGGCCAAAAATAATCCCATTGTTCTCGCTATCGGTCAGCCGGAGAAACTGTAATTTCGACTCGAAATAAAAACCAAACTCTGCAGAAAATATTCCATACGGCATTTTTACGATAAGACATTTAGGAACAGTTATATTATATTATTATGATGGTAAAGTAATTATAATAAAATACGTATCCTAGATTACCTACACCTATATAGTTATGAATAGGATTAACTTATAACTAAATGTCATGACGACACTCCTGTAGAGATATTGTACGCCGAACAATACACTTTATCATAGATTGAATAATTAAGTAATATAGTAATTAATGTTATGGTGCCTATTGAATACCGTGTTGACATGCGGTAAAACCATGTGAATTATTATTGTATTAATGCTAGTATAAATAAAATTACTTTTTCGTATTGAAAAAAAATTCCATTCTTATAAATATTTTGGCTCGTGTCTTTTACAATAATATTATTATTTCAATTTCGATCGATCGGGTAACGTTATTTTCTAATGTACTTACACGTGCATCGAGATTTATGAGCAATATTCCATCTTCTAATTTTCTATTTCGATGCTTCTACACGTGTACATGTACACGTAGACCTCCCTATTTGCGCCACCGGGTATATAAGTACCTGCATAGATAATAGATTTGTATATTAACATAGACGATTATATCTGTTATTTAGGACAAAAAATAATAATATTAGAATATGGCTTCTCACGAAACATATATAATTGACATAAGTACATATTATTATCATCATTTTACCGAATAGAAATTTCAAAATGTAGATTACATTTAAAATGTATATAAAACTCGTTTACAACTGCCGCTGGTTAAACATTAAATTATGAATAGTTGATAGTTTGACACTTAGATTTTCTATTATGCAACACCTATTGTATTCAATAATAGAGTTAATACAAATGAAAAAAAAAAAAATAATAACCATTCAATTCGTATATTTTATTTCGTTGTGAGGTTAAAACTTAAACTATAATTTGATTTTAATATCTCAAACGGATTCATATAAATTGATTATTGTAATGTATTCGTCTAAACTATGTTGAAATATAAGTGACGAGGCAGTGAAAAAAACCACGATGTAGTCTAATTTATTCAATTTGTGTTCGATTAAATACACAATATAATATCTAAAAAATGCCTCTTTTTAAAATATATACCTATATGATACTACACGATATACACGTTTACGTTTAAATTGCCTACCTACGTAAGCTACATGTGTAAACGTACAAACATTTTGTAAAATTCAAAATTGTATTTTAAATCGCTTTTTATCCATTACTAAATTGCAATTTTTTTTTATTTCAATAGATAAATTTTATCTTTATACAGAAACACCTACTGAACTGTAGCGAAAAGCATGGAAAATGGAAAAAAAAAACTATAAACATTTAATGACAAGTAAATGACCTATACTTCTTAGTATTTAATTTTTGTAGTATTTTTGTTAAATGTCCGCGTTTTTCACTATTGTTGGCATTTATTTTCATATAATATTTTGCGTTACTAATAAAGCGATAAAATAACAATAGCGATCAAAAAATTGCGAAACGAACAAAATAATAGTGAGCACTGGGGAATGGCAATTGTTTTTTTAAATAGAAAAAAAAATGGCCGCCTTTCACGAAACCGTTGCTGTGTTCACGTCAGTGCCGTTTCTCGTTTATCGATATTTAAAAAACGTTTCTAATGCAATACCAAGCACTCGAAGTTTGATAAGAATTAAGGTGTGTACCTAGTTGGTGTAATAATTCTACAGTACTTTTCAGTTTTCCAGTGTCCTAGATAGTTATTCAAAACTCCGCCAGACAGTTGAATTTGTGGTGTTTTTTTGTTGTTGATTTGTTTTCATTCACTCAAGTAAGTTTGCAAATACAATATTGTTGTTTAAATTACTCGGAGACGACGCCCGCAGTTTATAATCGATGACATCTGTTTTGATTAGATTTGTTTATCATTTATTGTATCCATCCCGCTGACAGGGCGATTCGTTGTAGATTTTGGGCGTGTACAGGGAACACCTGAGTGATCACTACTCTTGAAACATTTTACAGATTGACAGCCGTCAACAATGGTGGACACTGGTTGTTTTTTCAACATTGATGGCGGTTACTTGGAAGGTTTGTGCCGCGGCTTCAAGTGTGGCATACTCAGACACGGTGACTATTTGAACCTTGAACAATGCGAGACCTTGGACGATCTCAAGTTACATCTGCAATCCACCGACTATGGACAGTTTTTGGCCAACGAGCCCAGCCCGTTGGCGGTCTCTGTTATCGATGACAAGTTACGCGAGAAGCTTGTCATTGAATTTCAACACATGCGTAATCACGCCGTGGAGCCGCTCAGTACGTTCCTCGACTATATAACTTACAGTTATATGATCGACAACATCATACTGTTGATCACTGGAACTCTTCACCAGCGTCCGATATCAGAATTGATACCAAAGTGCCATCCATTGGGCAGTTTTGAGCAGATGGAAGCAATACACGTAGCTGCTACTCCAGCCGAGTTGTACAACGCCGTTTTGGTCGATACACCATTGGCTCCATTCTTTGTGGACTGCATTAGCGAACAGGACCTCGATGAAATGAACATTGAAATCATTCGTAATACTCTGTACAAAGCGTACTTGGAATCTTTTTACGATTTTTGTAAAAAGCTTGGAGGAATCACTGCTGATACCATGTGCGAAATATTATCATTTGAAGCAGACAGACGAGCAATCAACATTACTATCAACTCTTTTGGTACAGAATTGACAAAAGACGACAGGGCCAAATTGTATCCGAGATGCGGTAAACTTTATCCAGATGGACTTGCAGCTTTGGCCAGGGCTGATGATTATGATCAAGTAATAAGATAGAACACAATTATACCTAATATGATAGTGATACAACTTTGGAACGGCGATTAGTACAATTTGTTTTTGTTTATAGGTAAAAGCTGTAGCTGAATATTTCGCAGAGTATAGTGCTTTATTCGATGGCGCCGGCACCAATCCTGGTGAAAAAACTCTCGAGGATCGTTTCTTTGAACACGAAGTGAAGTTGAACGTGAACGCTTTCATGCGCCAATTCCACTATGGTGTTTTCTACTCGTATTTGAAGCTTAAGGAACAAGAATGCCGAAACGTTGTCTGGATTTCCGAATGTGTTTCACAAAAGCACCGTGCTCGCATGGACAACTACATTCCCATTTTCAAGTAATTCAAATCGATGTTAATTCGAGCACACACACACATACATATGTTATCATCAATTTAACATTATAAATACCCCTATATCTTATAGTTTTGTGGTATAATTTAGATTGTTCATTAGGTTGCATAGATATTAATTCATTGTTTTATTTATCATTCCAAACGTGTCTGGAGAATTGTTGATAGAGTGTCAATATATTATTATGTTTTATTGTTTTTATTACCGTAAAAAAAAAAAAAAATATTATTATTGAATTATTGGTTAAGACACCTTTAGAACTTACTTTTATTTATTTTTTGAAAGACCATTAATATATTTTAGACCGTCTATAAATTATAAAATATACTTTTAATTTTCAAAAAACAGATTTATATTTTTTGTTGTGCAATATGTATTAACCCGTTACAATTCAAATTCAATCGATTTTCGATATCAATTAAATTTGTGCAGGATAATAAAAATTGATCGCAGAATAGTCGACCTTTTTATTTACCCGGCTTTGGTGAAAACAATTTTGAATGGTTGTAATTATTATTACTAAAATGTTATAACTAGGGATAGAATATTAAAGACCCAAAGATAACCAAAAGTTTCATAACAAAAATGCCAAAAAACTTTAAAAATAATATATTATAAACTAAATAAGTAATTTCAAAATAATTTTTAGTAATATATCTATAAGGAATGTGTATTTTTGAAGGAAGAACATTAATTTAAATTGATTAAGAAATAAAAAGTATTCAAACACGTATTATTGATTGACATGAAAAATTCATTTTCTGTAATTTTAAATTTTAAATTAATATGAATGAGAAATTGTAAAAATTGATGTTAATCTTAAGTAAAATAGTCCTTTCCAATTGTAAAAAGTGCATATTTATTAACAATTACATGTTCTGAATTGTATTATGAAATAAATTTGTTATTGCACTTCATAGAGGTGTTAGAAGAATTCGAGTTTTCAAAATTCTATCTCTTGAAATGCCAAAAAAAAACCCATATTTACTTAAATTAAACTGTAAAAGTAAAAATGAAACGCAAAAAAAATAATTCATAAAGGCCACTATTTTTTTACATATTTTATTTTTGTTTTTAGAATATTAAGACCTATTAGTTTAGTTTAATATACATAATTTCCAGTGTATAAACCGACCTCTATACGATTAACATTGCGTAATATCATTGATGGTATGAAATAGATTTCGAAGAATAATTGTCAAATACATATTGAAAAAATCAAATCGGGTTGGAAATATGTTGTGCAATATTATATTGTTCTCTACGATTGTACTTTTCTTTTATTTAATTATAATAGTTAGAGGTTTAAGGTAAATGATTACTGCGCAACATATTGACACAAATGTATTGATAGTGTAGGAGCCCTTTAAAACTTGGAAAAATACTTTTTTACCTACAAACAATAACAATAATTAGTAATTTAATCTGAGGAGCTAATGTACGAACAGAAATTTGAGGTTAGATTTATTACAACTCGATCATATTAAAAGGCACTGAATGGTATACACAGACCAAAAAAAAAAAAAAAAAATGTTTGTATGCAAGTAAAGTTAAACTGATGTTAATTTATACTCACTTCAAGTAATTATGGGTCAAGTAGTAGAAAAGAAATTGAATAATTTTCACTGCAGACAATAATGTTGATATGATATTTTTCAATGTTTTTGAATAATTCGACCAAAACAGTTTGTTGCTAAAAACGTTTAATTCATTAAATAGGATATAAATATTATTATTAATTCAAATAATAAAAATATAAACACAAATAGAATACAAGTATAATTAATTGATAATATTGCTAGGATTAAAAAAAAAAAAAAGATAAAATCATTACATAACTAGTCAACTTGAAATAATAATATTAATAGTAATAAAAAAAAATTTACAGAAAAGAAAAAAATATAATAATTGAATAAAATTAAAATTGTAGTTAGTTAAAAACATAAATATTATACTACTGAATAATTAAACGGTGCACTTAAAAGACAAGCTTTTATACATTTTTTTTTTTTTTTACTGAATATAATAATTAAATAATCAATTATTTTCAGTGCATTTATGTATTATTTTGTTTGTCAAATTGAATAACATTTTTTTTTTTTTTTGCTGCTATGCAAATAATAAATTACAACAGGATGAAATTAATTAATTATCTATTACATTACAAAATTAAATTACTGGTCACGTGTAATACATTTAATTAGAAAAAAAAAATTCATTATGGTGCATCAAATAAATATTAAACATAAGAAAAAAAGAAAGAAATCAACCAAAATTCAAAATTAAATTAACGGCTGGTTGATCATTTCGTGTAGAGTGAAATAAATGGGGATTTAGCTAAATAAATTATTACTTTCAAAGTTTTTAAAAAACACAATCCATGTTCACATAAAAGTTGAAAACATTCTATTTCTTAAGATTAAAATAAATGTCTTAATATTTTAAATTAACACTATGTTACACAGTATATAGCTAAGCTATTTGCCCACAGTCATAAATTGTTCCAGCAAATACCAAGGTTTGGCATTGGATTAATTTTTATAAATAAAAAAAAAATAATAAAAATCTACGGGAGTTTTACTCATGGATGAGTATTAAGGAATTGTAAACACCAATTTATGTCTTCGCTGTCATCGACTAGTAACTTCAGTCTAATATAAAAATTAATAAAACATTTTAATATCAATAAATTATCAATTATAATCAAAATAACATAGATTACAATAAAATAATTGTCAATGTAAAACTTACTGTGCTATATAATTGTCACACTCAGACTGTACCATAGTGTTCTTCAAATGTTTGAGTGCTGTCATACACTGAGCCGATAATGATTTGAAACACTGTCTACGCGCAGCATTGTGAGCAGGGTTGTCCCATATTGGAGTATTGCGAACATGTTTCCATGCCATGAACACATAGTCCATGACGACAGGCCACTGGTTGCTTTCAACCAAGCGTCTACCTTGATCAACAACACTTTTCTAAACAAGTCAAGAATACATTAAAATAATGCCGAAACTAAATATAAAATAAATATTGATGTCCTTACTTTAAATGCTAAGATATGAGTTGAAACTCTATTGTATGCTGTTGAATCAGTTTTTGAAATTAATCGGTTACTTGGTAAAGCTTTGTAAATATTACGACGCAAAAAGTAAATTCGTTCTTCGAGTGGTTTTAAATCGGCCAAAGGAAAATGAGATCTTATTTCCTACAAAATGAATGCATGTTACAATACAATTATAAGTTAATTTATTTAAAACTAAATACCTTTTCAATACTAGGATGGTCAATGACAATTTGTCCAAAAATACTTATAAGCTGATCTGCAGATAACGCTTTCATTGCTGTTAATAGACAATTATCTTCTGAAAGTTCAACTGCCAATTCAGAGCGTATTTTCTTACAATTAGGGGAGCCCTAAAAAAAATAAATTTTTTTTTTATTGATATTAAGATTACATAAAAATTATGAATAAAATTTTTCACTTACAGTTTTGTATTTATCTGGAGATGATAATTCCAATGGATCATTCAATAATAACCGTTTACGAGGAGTACTTCTTAAAACAATTGAACTTTTATTGAAATTAGAACCGCCAGATTTAGTTGGTGTTTCTTGATTACTCTAAAAATAAACATAAATCTTAACAAATCAAATATTTATGTAAAGAAATAAGTTTTAGAATATAGGAATACATATTTTTAATTTAACTACACACATTGAATTATTATAAATTAAATTTAAATTTAAAATTATACATAAATTCTTTTTGATTTTGAGGCCACAACATTAAAACCTTCGAGATAGACATTTTTCAATGGATAACCAATAATATGTTCACTTACTTATTAAAGATAAAAAAAACATTTGGTTAACTAATTCTTAGACTGTGTTAAAACAGAAGAAAAATACTAAAAATTTGAAGAACAGAAACAAATAACCCTTACAAGAATGCCTATGGGCTATGATACCAATATATTATTTTCAGATTACCTACTTTATCTTTTACCCATTTTAATAAATAATAATCATAAATTTAAATAATAATTGTTCCAAGATGACTATGAAATAAGAGATAAAAGAACTATAAGAGATAAAAAAAAACAAATTAGTACAGAGGAACTAACTGATATCAAAAAAATACTTTTGTACCAACAAAATGAATAACCCAAACTAAGATAATAATAAAACATATTTATTTTTAGATATAAAGTATTTTAAATTAATTATCTGTTTTAAAAATGAGAAAAAAGATATAAAACAAATTACTAACATAAGTTTTTAAATTTAAAACCGAGTTTAAATCAGTTTTAAATTAAGTAAAACATATAATGTATACTTATAACAAAACCAAATTAAATTAAATAGTAATAAAAATCTGAAAAATGAACAATTACCTGCTTAATAGCATCAATATCGGGGCTAAAAGTAACTGGTATTTTACGACGTCCACGTTGTTGTATGATTAATTCATCTGGACTTGGGGATGGTGTCATCATTGATGTCGGAAAGTTGCTTATAGTTGTATTCATTATATTAACATGATGGTCATTTCTTCCTAGTCCTAAATATGGAGCAGTAATAAATTATTTTATTTTATTGTAAAAAGTATACCAATATAATGTTTTGTAGTATTACCATTATTAGGGTCTGTCATAGATAATCGCCCGAGTCTAGTTGGAATCTCAGCTAGGACACTTCTAGTCATCATACGAGTTGGCTCTGGATTGAAAGGAGGTGTTTCCATTTTGATTTTTTCAAACAAATCAGTTAAAATTCAAGTTCTGCAAAATTGGTGTTTTAAATTTAATTAAAACAAAGGTAACAAAGGGTAATTACCCACCATGCTCCTCCCAAAATACTAGCTGATGATAATATATTATATATACACAGTATGTAAATTAATTGGAAAGTCAGTTGTCATAACTCATGATCCAATGCTAATATTTGAGCTTTTTAATATAATATAATCGTAATGGCTTTTCTTTTACAATTATTTTCAAAGTAAAATGTCAAATAACCTGAGAAACAAATTGAAATTTTTCAAAATTTCAAAATAGCCATTTTATAAAGTAATCTAAATAATTAGTTTAAAAAAAATATAACAAATTTTAAAATTTGCATATGTTAATTTCAGTACAAAAATCTAATCATGTATTGCAGTTCAAGGTGGGTACTTTGGACATGGTAAAAATTATTAAATCAGCATTAAAAGTGTGAAAAATTTTAAATTTAAAAATTTGTTGTATTTTTTTTAACTATGAATTGCTCTAATTCATTGAAAACTCGGTGAATTTCAAATTTTTGTAAACTATCACTATTATGTAACTTTATAAAACGGCAATTTTGAAATGTTGAAAATTTTAATTTTTTTCTCAGGATTTAAAATTTTTTTTTTGAAAATTATTGTAAAAGAAAGGCCATAACTATAATATTAAATTAAAAAAAACTTAAATATTCACATTGGATCATTAGTTATGGCGACTGATTTTCCAGTTAATTTCCTTCTTATATATATATATATTTTTAAATTGATTTGGATAAAAATTGTGACTCATTAAAATTAAGAACCTTGCTTATAATACATTTCAAATATTTCATAATAAAATATAAAAATGACTAAATTTGATTTAAGTGAAAACTACTCAAAAATTTTGTAGCATTTAATTAATTCTTAGGAATGAAGATTTTAAAAATGTACTTTTTGGCTGAATCCTAGATTTTGGATAAATATTTGATTATTTCCAACATACTTGAAATGGGATAGTGGTTTTGATTCAGCACTTAATTTATAACCAAAAAACTACCAACAATTTACCTATAAACAGATATTTTTTTAACAAACATTAAAAATCTTAGATAAAGTAAATAAATTCCAGTATTAAAATTATTAATTGTATTTGGTAAAAAGTGGACAAAATATAGGAAATGAGTATCTATTAAATTCATATTTATTTTTAGAAAAAATAACCAGGCAGAATTTATTTTTTAACCCATTTTTAAAATGCAAATTAAAAATTTGAATTTAAATGAAATTCATAATAATAATTTGAAATGGTCTTACAACAGTTGTGTATTAAATAGGTACCTAACCCAGAAATGTGTTAAATGTATTCAGTAATTGTATTGTTTGAAAAAAGACATCTTAATGGTATTTACATATCATATTATGGTACCTATATACATATAATTATATAAGTTACACATTATCTTCTTTTTCCCAACCTTAAAGATAAAATAATGGAATTATTCTAAAATCATGTAATTAAAACATTTTATAAATACCTAGAGATAGGTAGAAGTAGTATCCAACTATTGTGAAAAGATATCTTAATTAAAATATTTAAGCAATTTATATAGGAAACAAAATGTTGTTTCTGTATAGGTATAGGTACCTTGAATTTAATAGATATAGGATGGATGTTCAAAGGGTGTTGGCATGAGAAAAATGCTATAATAAAGGTATAACTTTTTCAAAACAACTTGTTGAATATTTAATCGGATATTTGCATGATAGCAAAACGTGTTCTCTTCAGTACTAAATATATATATATATTTAAAACTACAAGTAATTAAAATTATAACAGAGATCAGAAAAATAAAATAAAAGGCGAATATTATAAAAATACATACCGTTCATTAACTATAGGTACGTACCGTCCGAGTTACTCGGGGATAATTGTCCAGGTAATTCGAGTCAGTGTGAATGTATTGCGAATCCGATATTGGATGTCGATTTAAACGTGTGCGAAACGGACGTCCAAAATCGGAATGACGTGACATGAATAATAATAATAATACGCAAACTAATCGACGAAAACGACGGGTGTACCTCTAAAGTAATTAATGATAATACGCGTGCGACGGTCGTCCGCGATAATAAAATTGTGAAAATCGCGTGTCATGCACACGCACACACACACACACACAGAATCGATGGACGGATTTTTCCAAAGCAAAACGTATTTTAAACTATAATTACGGAAACAAGGTCCCGATAATGAGATGAGTACCGCGAAAACGAAACTTGGGTTATACGGGCTCCTCAGAGAACGCGAAAATTAGTCGCCGGTTCTCAGGTCGGGTGGGGAGTGTCTCTGAACGGGAAAACATGTTTCGAGACACGCGAAAAGCGTAACGAATAACGATTAATATACGACGAATGACACTGTACTAACCTTTAATCTTTCGAGTGACGATGACGTGACACGGCTTGGCGCCGATGACGGTACAAAAAAAAAAAAAACTTGCGTGGCTGCGAGACCCGACGACGATCAGATCTGAAACTATAGTTGATGGAGACGCGCGAATAACCGACGGTCAACAGTTTCTCGACGACGACGGCGACGAGACGAGTTGCGAGCCGTTTGTCCGTTAAAACGGATACGAAACCCTGTGACGAGAGGGGGGTGACTGAGGCGAGAATGTCATAAACAAAGAAAACAATCACGACTGCCGAGAGGTCGGCGACAGACTGACCGCCGTCAGAATGCCGACGGGCGCGCGCTGCAAAGGCGACGACGTGGACGAGTTGACGCGGGGAGCGACCGGTTTCGGCGGGCCTTTTGTCCGACTGCTAACGTGCAGGGATTTTAGCGGGAAAATTTCAACGTCCTCCCACCCCCGCCGGCCCATCGGCCGCGACGTCTGGCGCGCCATTGGTCCGCCGAAGCCCAGTGGTTCCCAAACAGCCGGGCCCGCTGAAATTCAAACGACGAGACGATCGTCCCGCCGCGCGCCGAACCGTACGACGCTTCCGTGTGAGTTTTTTCCTTTTCTAGAACCGTTATTATAGTGAACGCGTAATTTTTACTGAAATCGGTCGCTTCGCCCGAAAATCACAGCCACAACACCGTTGAATATTGTATTTTTTATAATATTAGTATAACAATAGTATTATACTTCGACGGCCCCATGGGTATGATTAGATTTCAGATTAAATTTTCTCAAGTGTTTTTTAAATTTATTGTCGCATAATAAGCAAAATGAAAGATGGCACCATTCGTTTTTGGGATGCACATTGAATTTTTTTATAACAAATGTAAAACAAAGTTTTTCGAGCACAATTTTATTGCATATCTATTTCGTGGAATTAAAATTGTACGTTACACTTTTTTAATGCATTAGAATCTGTGCCTTATTAAGCAATCTCCTTAATACAGCATTTTCCCGATTATATACAGTTAATTAACACTCCAACAAGATAGATAAATGTATATCAAAGTAAACACAAAAAAGTCATTAACACAACATTGATCGAAATTCACACGTTGTTAAGTTTAAACATAATATGCTCGACGCGTGTTTGTATTAGATATAAGAGCTTAACACGTTTGTTACTTTTTTTGTGCAACTATATATTTTCATCAAAAATAGATTGAATGTATTATAATATTTTTGTTGCAAATAATATTATTAAGTATTTTCATTTTTTTTTTTATTTAAACCAACAAGATGTTACACTTTATTTTTATAATTTACTGTACACAATATTGTAAAAAATATATTGATGTTTTTTTTTTGTTTGATTTGTGTTTTTTAAGTATACATAGAAATTATTGTATTTTAGAGTTAAGATTATTATTTTCTTTTTTTAAATTGAATAAGAAAATATTGATAAGACTACAATACCGTGTTATAAAATGAAAAACAACTGTCATTGAAAAACATAAATAACTTAGTGTTATAATTTCTATAATAGTAGTATTATAATAACACAAATACAATATTTGTATACATTTTTTTTTTTTTAAGATTAAACTAATATAATATCTTTAAGATTTTATATTTTATTTTGAAGCATTTTTTTTGTCTTGAGTTGTGGTAAATACTTCTATGAATTTGTATTTAATGTGATAAAAGTAAACATATTTAGTGATATAATAAGCTATTATAATAGCTTATTAGTTATTAGTGTAATTACGAGTATTCATTGTATTTACATACAAAATTCAGTTCATATAGTTTTCAAATAAAAAAAGACTATAATTTGGAATTTATAATAGAAGGCTAATAAGAGTTTGAAAATGAAAACAAGTTGTAATAGAAGTAAAGATGTAATTATTTTAAAAGTATATAATAAAATTGGTGATTTGATGATATTAAATCTTACAAATAAAAATAAGGATGTTTATGCATCATGTAACACAATAGTTTATGAAGTGAGCATGTAAATTATAGGATAACACATTGATAGTAAATATATGGAATAGCAACATAAAATTATACCTAAATATATATATATATATATATATAAGGAAAAATAATTATAAATGTTAAAATGAAACATTATAGTCATGTCAACTTAGACATGGAAAGCAATACATAGTATGGTAATCAAAGTTTGACAGAATATTTGAGTCTCGAGAATTTAGAAATTAATAAAAACAAGAGCATTTTAACCTCCGAGTTTAAATATAATTAAACAATGCTTAAAAATAATGACTTGATATTGTTTGACATATTTACTTTCAATATATAATAACTGTGACTCAAATCAATAAAAATACTTAGGATATTACTTTCGAGCATGCAATTATAATAGATAAATTACATGTCAAAACTAAATAATTATATATATATATATATAAAACAAGCATGTTAAAGCTGTATTTTCAATTAAATTCAGCCTTACTAGTTGGCAAAAGTATAAAATTACGTTCACTTGTTCTGGTTAGTACTTTCGGCCTGAGATGATGTACAAGGTTTATCTTCGAGAACCAAAGGTCTCCATGCTTGATTATGTAATGCTTGTAAACCTAAACTCAGTTCTGAAATATAAAAATTATAATAATCAATTATAAACATGATTTAAGGTTTCAACATTTTTTTTTCATTACCAGAAGAAGCAGATTTCTTTCTTTTGTGGTCTTTTGATGGATTAAGATGTGAAAATGGTGCTTCCAAATCCATTTGAATTGTGTTACTGAAAAAAAGGAAATATACAATTATAGTAGACTTGAGAAATCAACCCCATGATTAAAAGTAATTTAGTTTCATAATATTTTCTTTTTTTGATAATAACTATTAACTAATGATGCACAATAATCTTTTTTTAAATAATGAAATCATTTTTAGTTTTTTAAAATTATATTAGAATATTGAAGACTGAAATTAAATTGTATTATTTATTAAGATATTTTGAATTAGAAGGAAACTTTAAAACCACATACATTTTGTAAGGACTTAAACTTAACTTGTAATTAAATAAACAAGTAATGTCACATTTTCCACTAACCTAACCTTCAATTAAGTAATAATAATTAATGACTAATGTTATGTTTATTTCTAAAAGTGTAAAGTATTTAAGTATAATGAAATAAAACAACAATTATAATAATAAAAAAAATTAAGTAACAAAAAGGTGAAATACACAATTTGAATAAGTTACAAGGAATGAATACTTGATATTGTACTTATACATTTGAAACTAACATACCATTACTTTAGAAAAATGAAACAAAGTGGAAGAGAATTTGCTGATTAGATTTCATTTATAATAGTTGATTGGAAATTCATTGAAATACCTCATTTTGTCAAAATTGTATTTTCCATCATTTAAAGAATTTATTTGAGACATATACATTTAGTTTTATATTATTAATACACTAATTTAACATAAAAATTAAACACATTTAAAATAGTTTTATCAAATGGAGAATAAGTCCAAAGATTGATTAAAATTTAAGCCAATGACCACAAAAACATCACCTCTTGTCATGTTAGATATAGAAGAAACTATACTTGTTTTTTATTAGCGGGAAAAATGTATCCAACAAATTGGCTAATTCAACAATACTTGAGACCTTAGTACTATATATTTTTATTACCACTCTACTATAGTTGAAAATAATCATTATAATCTGTAGACTAGATACCAAGATAACTTACTCAGTTTTGGTCAATGTTACTCCTTTTTTTGGTGAGTCGTTAAGTTGCATATGAAGGGAGTACATTTCTGCTAAATTTGATAGTTGGTCTTGTTCATTTTTTGGCATAGGATGCAATCTGTAACGTAAGAAATTGATATTTATTATCTAAAAAGCATAACTATTAAAATAATTACCTTAATTCTGACTGTGCTGGATCTCGTAAAAAACGAGATACTTTTTCATTAGCTGAAGTCAAAACAGAAAAACTAGATTTGACTGATCGAACCCTACGTAATCCACCACGGATTTCTCTATCACCAGCACCACTCTATCATACATCAATGTTTATAATTAAAGAAAATATTACCAAAACTATAATATTTAAAATAATAAAATGTACTTTTCTAGACCACATTGGTGGCATACGTCCAGGACCCCTTCCTTCAGTTAAAACACTATTTTGTAAATTAACTGCTAATAATTTTGGACAGTCAATTTTCATTGGTTCGGTATCATCATCAGTTATGCCTCCAGCTCCACATGTATTACCAACCCAATCACTCTGCTCATCATCTCCTATATACATTAAAAAAAGTTTATACATTTTAATTTATTTTAACAGTTTTATTATTGTCACCTTCTCTCCCTTCATCATTTGTATATATACCAGCTTCACTTTCTGAAGAACTTATATTACTTGAACTATTTTCAACATCTATATCCATGTTCTTATTATTTGAAGGACCCTGATGACCGCTACCAGCTATAGTTTCACGATTACTACGCTTTCTTTTACCAATTGCCAAAAGTAAAGATCCACAGTTTCTAAATTAATTAAACATAAATTATTTAATACAATATTCAAAATTTTAAGTTTCAATTTAATCAATAATTAAATAAAAAGAACAAAATTATTGTAATATATTTTACCTTGGCATACTAGCAGAATGACGTGTATTTCTTCTCTTTTCGCTATTAATGCTATGAGAACAACTACTAGTCATTTGAGATGAAAACTTAATATCTGGATCAACAATCATCTTTTTAAATTTTCTTTTTCTAGTAATAATACAAATTAAAAATAAATCAATAAATATAAACAATAATTACTCAATATATATATATATATTCATAGTGACACTTTTCAGTAATAAAATATAATTAACAACCAAATTTAAGTCAAAATAGTTTAAAAGAAAAAACCGGTTGAAAATAATAGTAGGTAGATTTAAATACCTAATTCAGTAAATTGGTAACAAGAAAAATAATTTTTAGATTTATACAATTTAGTTCAACAAATTACTTTGAAATAGTAAAAAATAAACAGTGCTCAAATTTACCTTCTAGTAAATGGTCTTCCAGGAGTCAAATTTTCATTGACAGAATCAGATTCCAAATTCATCAAGTGTTTTGATAATAAAGCAAATGGAATCGGTTGAGGAGCACCACTGATATCATCTGAATCGCTCTAATTTTAAAACAAATTACATAAGATTTCCATTATAAGAAAAATGTGGAATGCAGTGAGGAAATTTAATCCATTACCACTCATACAAACTCATACTGTTTCCGATACCAATTCTGTATTTACCCCAGAATAGTAAACTTATTTAAACAAATTTTTAAGTCACATAAGTTAAAAAACATAGTAAAAATATACTATAATATACATAAGTATATATATATATATATATAAATATATATATATATATATTATATATTATATATAGTGTAAAAATACAAATTTTATGAATTATTTTTAGTTAGATATTTATATTATATATAAATGAAGAAAAATACTAAAAAACACAAATAATAATAGATCACTTTCATACTTATAACTTGTGTATAAAGAGAAATTGTACATGTTAAACAATATGATAGATAAAACTCTAAGTAATCAGAGAATTGATTCAATAAGTAATTTGATATTTAGTCAGAAATGTAATTAGAAGATACGGAATAATTTACACTCGCTAGCAACTCAGTAATAATTTTATGTGCATGTTAAGTCTGGACTAAATGTTTACCAGCATGAGTGGTGATAGATAAAAAAAACTGATAGGACCAGATAAAGAAGTATGAAAAGTGTAAGGAAATTTAGGCATAGAGTAGTTTTTGTATAAAAGTATTGGAGAAAAAATATCAGAAGAATTATGTAGTAAAATAGAGGCAACAGCGTGTGTTTGGCGCATGACTTTAGTATTTTTTAAAAAAGAAGGCAATAAGAGAATGTCAAATGAGTGAGGAATTTTGTAGGTTTAAATATTATAATTGGTATTACCATAAGTAGTCCTCGAGACTAGAAAAATAGGATTAAATATAAGATAATAATAAAGATTAAAGTGATAAGTATTTGAACAAGAAAAAGATAAATTTTATAGAAGAAAGTAGAGGCCACAAAAGTGTATGGATGTTGGTCAGATGACCAGAAAATTTAACATTGAAGAAAAGTTAAAATAGAAGAGTTGAATAACTACAAAATATAGAACAAGGAATGACTGAATAAGAGATAACATAGGATCATAAATAATATGACATAGAAAAAGAAGTAGAATTGGTTCAGATGTGTTACATGGAGAGATGCAAAAGAGAAAATAAGAGTATCTTGTAACAAATTAAGGTAGAAAAAATTATAAAAAGAAAAACTGAAAAAGAAATGATCAGAGATGTATGTGTTTGGAGACGTGAAAAATCAAGACACGAAGAAAGATTTCTGATTATGTTAATTGATGCCAAATAATTTTGAGAAATTACGAGGAAGAAGAAAATATAAGATTTATTTATTAAAGATTTAAAAAGTATCCTTACATGATAAATACTTGACACTCCGACGTCTTTGGAATTACTGCTGGAATCATCGCTTTGAGCTTTATTACCAGGATAAACTAAAATAAATAAAAGAGATTTGAGATATTGATAATTTTGTGAATAATAAGTTACAACATACCAACACTACTAGCAGATCTTGTACGGCGTCTGAATCCTAATGGCCGTATGAATTTGTTTACTTTATCCATTCTGAACTGAAAGAAAAAAAAACACATTAGTACTTATAACTTGTAAATGAAAATTTTTGTTACATTAAACTAAATATTTAATGAATTGTAACATTATGCAAACAGATGAGACTTTATCTCATTAAAATCATGTTAAGTAGGTAATTACATAAAACAATGAGAATCATGTATACAAGTTTATAATGATTAAACTTTGAACTGAATAAACTAGAAATTATTTGTTATTAACCTTTTGAAATAAAATTGTTGTACCTAATAAAATGTAAAGGTATCTATAACTAATTATCAGAATAAATTTTGATTTCCACCAAAGATAGTAATAATCAAAATCAATATTATTTTAAACTCAATATAACATAGTAAAAATTAATATTTCAATAATATACATAATTAGTAAGTAAAAGTGTTGGTTCGGTAGAAAAAAAGAAGAATATATGAACAATAATTATTACAAATCAACAGATAATGTTATTACAATTACTTATGGATATTAGATATATTTTAAGGATCAGTAATCTTTTATTTTATTTCCCGAAAGTACCAACTATTTTTATTTATCAGGTACCGATTTACAATATATTTTTTACTTAAGAATGTTTTTAAATTTTAATGTTTGATAATGGAGAGCATGGATATTGTAATAACCTATAACAAAGGAAAAAAGGTCAGTCTTCAAAAATTATAAAATTGATTAGACACTATCTATTGCTTAACAAATTTAGTATGGATATATTGATGAAAGTATGCAAATCAATATAGTTGATGTTAATTGTAACGAAAAAAAACAAATTACTGTAATTAAACTGTAATTGACCATTATCATTAGTTTGATAGTGATAACATAATAGTCTAAAATAATCTGTATCAATACACGGTTTAAAATGTAAATGCATTAATACAGAAAAAACAAAATTACTTGATTGAATGATGGATAAACACTAATTAAAAACATTTGAACGATATAGATATGAAGTTTTTTTTAAGAAATACCAAGATAAATTAAAATAATTCTGAATTTAGTTAGGACCCTACGTACTCAGATATTTGTTAAGTTAGATTTATACACAGTCAATAATTTGTGTACACTAAGATGAACGGAAATATTAATTTCAAGACTATAGAGTCGCATGCCATTTCAGATTTCAACAAGAGAGCCAATTTTTCCTTCCACCTGGCAGAGGAATAAATTTTCAAACTCATTATATAGATACTGACTTTGACTAAAGTATACATACTAGTATCTAAAATAAGTTTAGACGGTGAAATCGAGTATAAGAAAATCGGAGGCTAATAATTACTCGTAAACATGAATTAAAAACTAAATTGCGTACTTATTAAATGCGGGTCAGCAATCTTTCGTATAGAAATCCGGGTATTATTTAATGGAAACCTATGAAGTATATAGTCTGTACTACACTCTAACGACGTGCCGGATTCGAAAGGAAAACATTATGGTACCAGCAGGTTGATATGGATCGTACTACACGCATAAAAAGTATACCGTATGGATATAAAGGAGTTTGAACGAAAAAACAAAATATAATGATAAACACCGTGCCGTCCAGAAGGTCTACGATTTCTATAATCGTAGTCTATCGCACCTGGGTCGACTGTCGCTCGACGTATGGATCATAATATATTATTATAGCATCGGTACGATTACACTGGTAGTTTTTGGTACTCACCTTCCGGGCGTGCAAACGCGCGACGGCACAAGTCAAAGTGCCCGGCACTGGTCGCATAAGTGACGCTTCGTCTACCGCACCATTTGTCGCATATAATGTTCCGTGTGCCGTGGAACGAAGACCAACCGTTACGGTGCTCGGGACGGCCACGGACGCCGTGACACGGGACGTTACGCGACGGCACAACGTAACGCTATACTGGCGACGGGACACGCGCGATCGATGGAGACGATCTGGCGAGAACGACCCCGGCGGAGTGACGGCGGCGGCGGCGGAGATAAAATTCGAACTTTCTCTCTTCCCCTCGGCAGGCAACGACAACGGCAAGCTCGTGCGCGCGTGTGACGCGACCACTACTTGTACAAGGTCTAACAACAACTGTTGTGAAAAAAAAAAGAAAAAAAGCACAATAACAATAATAATTAACAGTGAATAGACCGCGCGATGTGATATTATTATTTGTTATTATCTAGCGCGCGCGCGCGTGTGCGTGTGTAATACGATTGTATATTATTATTGTGGTGTGAGTAATGTCACTGTAAATAATAATAATAATGTGAGTGCGAGAGTATAATCTATATAATTAAAAAAATTCTTGAGGGCTACGCCTGAAGCGGGGGGGTCGGTTTTTCTGTTTTATTCCCCCGGCCCTTTTCCGCCCTTTTCTCCGCGCCCGCCCCCGGTCCCCGGACCCTTCTTTCCATTTCGCGCGGTCCCCCGATTTTCCGCGGCCCCGTCTTCCAGTCGCGACCCTTCGAAAATCCCCTTTCGTGATAGCTGCTCAATCACGTCCGGATCCCCTGATAACGGCTCGCTCCGACTGATAACGCGGTCTCGCCCGTGCTCGTGACGTCGCCGTTTCGTTGTTTTAAATGCTCCGGTTTTCGCTACTTCTGTCATCTCGGTTAGGCAGGCTAGGTCGTTAGGTCCCCTTTAGGTAGCGTGTTAGGCATTAATCCGACGGTCGACGGTTCGATTCCCGGCGGCCTGCCCTCCGACGACGCGTCTTTTTTTTATTTTTTTTTCCGTCGCGATGACTTTTTCGTTTTCGATTGCTATAAAATTACGTTTTCGATTTTATCGTGTATGTTTTAATAAAAACGTACGATTTTTCCGTTTTGTTGTTACGGATCGTCCGCGCGAGGATAAAATATGGTATAAAAAAAATAACATTATTTAAATTAAAATCTCACTAATAATTATTATTTATGCTTATTTTATCGGTCCCAGGATTTTTTAACTTTTATTTTATTATTTCGGATACATACGCGTTTTTGTATTCTATAATATTAGAAATTCATACTGCGACGGAATAGCCTGCACAGTATGTATTACGTTTGTAATTTAACCCGAGTGAGCCGATAGAATAGTTTTGGTTTTATTTTTTAGTATCTTTTATAATATCAAATCGATAACAAAGTATTGAAGCTCATTTTTGTCCGATTATTTAAATGAAAATTAATTTTAATATTTCTGCGATTTCTTGAAATAGTTTTCCACGATTTCTTTTCATACGCTTTATATTATAATATTGTGTTATACGACGGTTTATAATACTTACGATCAATATTGATACTATTATCGCTTTTACCGGTAATTGTATTAAAGGCTAAATAATATGGTATATTATTAAATTTATTCGACTTTTATTCGAAACTGATGTGTGTCTGCTAGATGGCGGACGCCTTTGCCGCCGAAGGCGGCTCACCTCTAAAACCGAGGAGATTTGAATTACAGTCCCTCGATAGATTTTCAATTTAGATGAACATGGGTGAAAAAAGATGATTTTCAAACGTCGAGTATTTGTTTCAAAATGTATTTTATATGAAAATACCGAGTGTCATCTGATAGAATAAAATTGCCTTCCGAAATAGTATTACAACCAATGGTGTGTCGGGGGTCCAGGGGGCAGAGCCCCCGGCTAGGTGCCGAGCTTGCGAGGTGACTAGTATAATATTATAATATATATAGTGTGATTATAATATTATATAGTGAGTGTGTGATACCGATCGCGGCGGCGAAGCACAATATCACACACAAAGGAAAGTGTGAGATAAAACGAGAAGAAGAAATGAATTTTCGAGCACCGCCGCCGCCGCCGACTGTAACTGCAACCGCGTTCGCGGTGTAATAGTGAAGATAAGCCGCTAATAATAATAATAATAATGATATTATGTATTGGACGCCGGTTTTTCGGTGGCGATTCAGTAGTGCGCGCGTCGCCGTACAGGCGGCGCCACCGTTCGTCCGCCGCCGCGCCGTCGTCGTCGTCCGAAGGTCGGTTTTTGAATATTTTTATCGCCAGATAGTAGAAGGGTTAGTAAGTACTAAATTATAATATTATTATAATTATTATCATGTTCTATAGGTACCTATAACTCGAAATATTAATCGGCGCTTTTTACGACAATTTATTAATTGGTCCGAACGGTGAATCGCGACGAACACGATAATAATAATTGTTCCGACGTTTAAATCCAATCAATAAATATCACAATGGAATATCTTGTCAATTTGTTATGGCTCAAATTTAAAACATTTAATGACTGCGACCGCAGAATAGATTAAATCTAATCTGTTTATATTGTACTTATACTTATATTTAATCTGTTCTGTGCCACGACTACGTGTGGTCACGTAGTCAAAATAGTAAATAAGCCGTCTTAATATTTTTTCAATTTTACATTCGATTTACATTTTTTATTTTCTAATACATTCGTTTTATTGTTGGCTAATGTTTCGACAGTTTTGTTAAATTTGTTTTATGAATCTACACATTTATTGAATTTGTTCTTTAGCAAAAATAGTAATTCAATTTTATAAAAACAATTTACTATAAAAAAACAGCCTACAAATCTTTAATAATAGTAAATAGTATCTATATTTGTTAATTTGTCTCTCTATTTTTGTTATTATGTTGGTAATTCACTACTATTTTTGAAAATGTATTTATTGTATCATTTTAATTAGGTATAACTGGTTTAAGTACTTGAAGTACTTCCTAATTTCTTACATATGTTAGTGTCTAATATTTATATTCTGGTGTAGCAAATAAATAAATGCATACACAATATTGAAACAATTAGATCTTATCAAATAGCTTTTTTTAGGTCCGTATTAATATTCATTAATCTATTTGAAGGCTATCTAATTGATCAATAATTCAAATGTTTGGATTAATATCAAAATCTATTGGCTCGAATATATTTTAACATAATGTAAATTGATATTGAAAAGCAGCTCCCTCAATTGTTTATTATTATATTGGCTCAAATTACTAGTACCTATACACAGAAGTGTAATTTGACTATCTTAGAAAAACTAAAGGTTAAAAATATTTTTACTTTTTGGCATGTTTTTTAAATTACTTCTCAAATTCACCTTCTATGATAATTACGGTACTTATTCAAACAATTACATTGACTTTGGCAAAGAAAATAAAGTTGGCTTATTCTCATTTTTCAATTTTAATTAATAGTCATTGATATTTCATATTTGTATACAAAGTTTATAATTTTTAATTTTTAATATCAACAACTAAATTTACCTCTGTAAGTACTATATAGAGGTCTGCACGGTCTGGTCTAGACCGGTCTGGACCGGACCACGGTCCGGTCTTATCAGGCTTTGTATACCAGATGCGACCACGGTCCAGTCTTTTCGGTCTTTATGTACCGGACGCGACCACGGTCCGGTCTTTGTGTACCGGACGCGACCACGGTCCAGTCTTTTCGGTCTTTGTGTACCAGACGCGACCACAGTCCGGTCTTTTTGGTCCTTGTGTTTTATAATTTAAAGTGGTTTGGTCCAGTCTGGTCCGCCTTCAATTTTAGTTGAACGTAAATTTTAATGACAAATTTTGTGGTCTGGTCTGGTTTATTTTACCACGTAATATGTATAGGTATGTAAAATTGTATTAATATGCTCGTTCAATTCGTCTATACTTGTAATTTTTCTCGGAAGTGATGGAAAAAACGGACCGTGCAGAGCTCTAGTAAGTACCATTAATGGAAATATCAACATTTCATTGTAAGGTTGATTCCCATAACCATTTCCTATTGTAGGATTTAGTATATAGAAACATATTATAATATTGGGAACATTAAAATTTAATATTTATTTTATAAATCGACAGACGCCTGGTGACATGTGTCACCAGGAATATTGGAAACTCAGTTCGAGTCTGAAGAGTTCAGGACGGAGATCGCAACGATCGTCATAGATTGGAAAGCAGATTTTGGTAAACAATTTCGGGAACGTTTTTTTCTTAAAATAATATAAAAAAATATCTTTGTGCGGGATTATCATACTGTCCACCACATACGACGGCGCATCGGTAATTTGACGGAGTCATCGAGTAAGAAATATTTATATTTTTTAAGACGGTCGAGTTATATAAAAAGAAAATAATACTAAATTTCTAATCTCAAGTCCGATATATCAGTAGGGTTTATCGAATCGGGTGTCAACGGTGTCGCCACCTGTACGACGACGCGCCTAGGGAGCGCAAATTTTGGCGCCTCCGTTAATTTCTCCCGCAGAAAGATACGAAGACGCGGTCCACGGCCACAGCGCAGAAATTGGCAACGCGCCCCCCGGGGTCGATCAGCTGGCCGCGGACGCGTGTGTGCGCGCCCACAGATGGCGCCACCGCGGTGGCGCGCGCAATACGGTTCGATCGCGGGCGGCGAGTGACGGCGTCGGTCATTGGCCGGGGCGAGCGGTCCGACGGCTCGACGGGCCAACGACGCTCGCCGTTACGTCGGCGTTACCGCCACCCTTCCGCCGACCGAGGTCGGACGCCTCCTCCGCCGCGACGGGTCAACGTTTCCCCGTTCCGGTACTTCGCGGGCGGACGGCGGCGACGGCGACGGCGACGACGACGACGACGAGAGACGGCCAGCGAAAGATACCGCAGGGCGAGTGAGTACCCCGACACACGAGATAGATAATGATTTGCTACACGACGACGTACGTTTCGAATTGATGAAACGGACAGTGATCGTGTCCCAAGTTCTACACGCGGCGCCGCACGACGATAGCGATTCGTTAGTATTTATTTGTGCGATCCGATCCGATTGAATACGATAATAATTGTTATTGTAAAAACAGAAAAAGCTAATCACCGGACGCCTGGTCCGTCGCGGACGAAAGAAAATACGCGTCGACAAAACAATATTCGTCGTCCGAGCAGGAGATTCTGGTCCGCGCGCGCGACACTACTGTGCGTGCTCCGGTCCGCGGCCCGCGCCGTCGGTGGTGCGGCACTGGTCGTCGTTCGCGAGTCCGCCGCCGCCGCCGCGACGACGGCGAGACGGTAATACGCGACGTCGGTCGGCGCCTGTGCGTGCGTGCGTCCGTCCGTCCGTGCGTGCGTGCGTGTGTGTGTGTCAGAACCGCGATAACGCGAACCATAAAACAACAATATCGCCGTCGCGCACCGATTGTACAGCGAGTGAAAAAAAAAAAATCTATCTCGCGCGCGCGCGCTTGTTTTTTCGTCGTCCGTCGCGGGTGATTTTCCTCTCGGTCGTTCCTACCCCGCCGATTCCGTGTCTCGCGCGACGCTCGATCTCGACGGTGGTGCGTTTTTTCGATTATTATTATTATTATTACTATTACTATTATTATTATTATTGCTGCTGCTGCTGCTGCTGCTGCTGCTACCGCTATATAGCCACTACTACTACTACTACTACTACTACTACTACTATCATCATCATCGTCGTCATCGTCGTTGGTTTCGGTCGACGGCGACGGTGTCGTCATGTCCAGGCGTCGCGCGCCACACCGTACTCAGTCGTAACGGCGATCCGTCACGGCCGTTGTCGCGTCCGGTAAAACGTGCGATACTCGTCGTCGTGAAACACACTCGCGCCGTCGCTATGCTGCCCGCGTAGCCGACCGACGACTATTCGACCGGGTGAACGAGAGTGCGTCGCCACCGCGGCATGTCGCGTTACCGCAGGCCGACGTGCGATACCGCCTAAAAAGGGCATATGCCCCCGTCGCGCAACGGTCGCCGCGCTCGCACGCGTCTGTCGCAGCCGGCGTGAAGTCGTGTCCACTCGCCGCGAGCGGCCAAGTCCCGACGACGCGAAGCCAGCCGCGCGTACCTCCGGGGCTCCTACGGTTACGGGAGAGTTTCCATCGGCCATGTAAGTTGTTCTCGCGCTTTTTTTACACCCTCCGTTCCTCGTCCCGGCTCCGAGTGTTGTTTACTCGTTGCCCGACGCTTTTTCGGGGCCCGTGGTCAACGGTGACGTTTACGACTCGACCGATTGCCACGGTCGTCGTCGTCGTCGTCAAACGACAATAACGACATGTAATATTTCGCTTCCCGAGTCGTTCTTATTTTTTTGATTTTTATCTTTTTTCGCGCAGAGTCTACTATTGTGGCACCGTCGTTTGGTCGACAACAGTCCGACCGCACACACACTTTCGTTATTTTCACAATCGTCCAGACACGATGCATTCGAGTGAATGGTCTTTGTGAACGCCGGCAAGCTATTGCCGGCGTCCGATCGAGATATGGACGGCAGTAGTGGTGCCAAGCAGGCCGACAGTTGGCACAAGCATGAACCGTTTATGATGGTCGAAAAACAGAAAAACAAAAGTGAGTGCTGTGATTATTTTGTTGCCATTGTAGACTTTTTTCCCCTCGACTTTTGGTTAACATTGTCCCAAACTGCCGCCTTTGTTATGTCACTCAGTAAATTATTGTACGCTGTCTTGGCAGAGCCATTAGGATTAGTGTTTTGAAATAATTTTTGCCAGATGTTGGAAGTGTCCTTGAATACATTTGAGTACAATGAGATCTCTACTTAACACATGTTTAGACAACTGTTTTGATAAACTAATCACATTTCCTTATTTTTTTTTATTGTTTAGAACCAATGCCTGTCTTTGATTATCTAATGTGCGTATATAGTATATACCTCTTTAAAGACCTTAATGAGTCAGATCAAATTTATAAATCTCATCAATTAACAAATTTAGGTTTTTAATGATTTACTTAGGTAGTTCCAGAAATTAATTTTATTAGATAAAATTACATTTGGTTGCATTAATATAAAAGCATGTTGTGCCTATTCTTTGATAATACTCTTTGTTTTGTTTGTTGTTATAATACATTTTAATGATGTAATTCTTTTAACACTATTATTATAGGTGGGTAATTTTTTCTTGTTTTATTTTTGCACTTTATGACTGATTATTTTCCCTGAAAATAATATGGTGGAAAAATAAATAATTCTCGTTTATCTTCAGGTAAGTCAATTAATATTTTAAAATATAGGTAAGTCAGTTGATCAACATTCACTATCATGAATTATTGATTAATATGTTTTGAGTTTTAACCAAATAATTGTCTTGAGTACATAATAGCTTTAAAATGGATTGGACAAACTCCTAAATGAAATGTGATTTGTGTGCATAAACAAAACAATATTTTTACCTTAGTAAATTAGTAAATAGGTAGGTAGGTGCTATTTTAAGTATTCAATAAGTTAATTGAAGGACATTTCCAATTGGATTATTATTTTTTACTGTCTATTCCCCTTTCTTTCTGTATTTGTCTACCGATTTAAGAGAATGATAAACCTGCTTATAGAGTTGATTATCTAAAATTTTCATTTTTGTTTATTTGTTGTTAATTAGATACTTAAAAATATGGTTTTTGTTTATTTGCAATTTTGTTATTATATGTACCCATTTTAATCTTCTAAATATAAAGTGTCTATTGTTTTACTATAAATTAAAAAAATTGTAAAATAATTATTAATTTTCATGACCAAGGTACCTACTTGGTATTCACTCTGTTATTTAATGTATTATGCAACTCTTACAATTATAAAAAACTTAAAAGGTACATCGGTATACCGTGTATGATTTTCCTTGTAATTGTATTAATTTTTGAAAAATTTTGTCTTATGAATAAATTGTAATTTGTAGTGTAGTGTAATTGGTAGATAATAAACCAACAAAAGCAAATAACAATGAAAGATTTTTTTTAAATTAATTTAGTATTGTATAAGAATAAATAAAATCGAGTTTAGCTACATTTGCTTGAATATAATATTTAACATTACTTATGAGTTATGACCATATAAGTAACACTTCAAATTTTAAATTTCTTGTCAGTTATTTATTTGTAATGACTCTTTTTACTACTTGCACAGTTAAATCAATTCACTGGCAGGCATATGGTTTAGGGATTAGATGACACACTAAAAATAGAATCGCTGTGCAGTCAAAACTATTTATAGAGTTTTGTTAATCTGTCTACAAGTTTGAAATTCCAAATTCTACTTTGAGAAGCTTACATTATTGTGTATGTGTCTTATTAAATTAGGAAACATTTATTTTCAAAACAATTTTCTATGTAACTTATAAGTTATAAGATTTAATCTTTATAATGGAGGATTTAAATAATGTAATTAAATATTAATTTAATTCATTCTTGAAGTAAATTGTTTACCAACCACTCAATCCACATAATTAAATTTAAAAAAAAACCAATCATTAGAAATCATTGTTTTTACAGATGTTTTAAATGATAATCTGAGTTTGATATATGTTATTTTATGTTTTTATATTTATAATATTTTAATGTATTATTATATTTTTATCAAGGTCATGGGCAAGGATCTCAAGACAGTAATTTTGGTTTTGGCGGAGGTCCCTTGTATGGAAGGTTGGTCGCTGAAGACCAATTACCTATGGTTGGCGGTGTTGCTCCAGTTCATGCTGATATTCATGCAATGCAAGCTAGAATACCCCCTCACTTTAGAGATCCATCAACAGCACCGTTAAGAAAACTTTCTGTAGACTTGATCAAGACTTATAAGTTTATTAACGAGGTATATAACAACTATTAATCTATATTAAATATTTAAATAAACGAGTTATTTATATGTGAGGTATATAATGACTATTAAATTTATAATCTATACGATATTCATTAAAAAAAAAGCCATGATGTCATACCATTTATTTTTTTCTTTGTTCATATGATCACTTTGATATTTGGTATTTATTTTAAATGTTTATTTAGGATATAAATTGTATTTATGATTTAAAAACATATTAGTTTCCCTAAAACTGTACATCAAGTGTTTATGTTTATGTAGTTTATATAACTGTTTAATTTTGAAATGTCAAAGGTCATTTATAATCTAAGTAACTAGGTCTTGAATATTAAGATAATTTATATAATTGAATCAATATGAGATTGTACTCTTAATTGTACACTACTGTCAACTATTTATAAGCATTTTACTGTAGACAATATTATTTTATGTCTTTGATTAGTATTTTCATAGTATAACATATGACCAGATATGTTTAAACAATTATTTAATTCTGTAGGTTTAGTTTATTAAAATTAATCATTTTAAAGTATTTTAAATTTATTTAATTATGTTTATCTACATTTTTAATAGGTCTATTATGCTAAGAAAAAGAAAAGAGCTGGCGGTGGAGCAGTTGGGCTGAGTAGTCAACCTCAAAATAACGGGGCTCCTGTTGAAGGTCCTGTAGCCAACAAAAAAGAAAGAAGAGTGTATAATGATGGTCATGATGATGACAACCATGATTATATCATAAGAAGTGGCGAAAAGTTTTTGGATCGTTATGAAATTATATCTTTGTTAGGAAAAGGATCGTTTGGACAAGTAAGTAATATAAATTTGAATCTAAACCAAAATATGTTTACAGATTCTTATATTTTTTTAAACATATTCATTTTTACTTCAAAAGGTCGTCAAGGCTCGTGATGAAGAAGAAGATTGCTATGTAGCAATTAAAATAATAAAGAACAAAAAACCATTCCTAAATCAAGCTCAAATTGAAGTTAGACTATTAGAAATGATGAATAGAGCTGATGTTGACAACAAATATTATATTGGTATGTATACAAAATCACAATTTATTCTGATAATTTAATTGTGTAATATTAATTATTTACAGTTAAACTCAAGCGACATTTTATGTGGCGTAACCATCTGTGTCTGGTGTTTGAGTTATTATCTTATAACTTGTATGATTTGATAAGGAACACTAATTTCAAAGGTGTTTCTTTAAATCTTACACGAAAATTTGCTGCTCAACTGTGCACGGCCCTGTTGTTCCTGTCCACACCGGACCTGTCCATCATACACTGTGATCTGAAACCAGAAAATATATTATTGTGCAATCCTAAAAGATCTGCGATTAAAATAGTAGATTTTGGCTCATCTTGCCAACTTGGCCAAAGAGTTAGTTGAAAAAATGTTTATTATCATTTCACAACTGTAATAATATGTTTGAATATTAATTTTACAGATTTATCAATATATTCAATCTCGTTTTTATCGTTCACCAGAAGTTTTACTCGGTATTCCATATGATTTAGCAATTGATATGTGGAGTTTAGGATGTATATTAGTAGAAATGCATACTGGAGAACCATTGTTTAGTGGAACTAACGAAGTATGTTTTATATAAAAAAAATTAAACATTAAAAGTTATTTTACTACGATTTTAATTTATTTTATTTTTCAGGTCGATCAGATGAATAAAATAATTGAAGTTTTAGGAATGCCACCTAAACATATTCTTGACCAGGCTCAAAAAGCCCACAAATATTTTGATAAAATGCCCGGTGTTGAATCATACTCTCTTAAAAAACCTAAAGATGCTAAAAAGTATAGGAATCCTGGCGGTCGAAGGTTACATGATATACTTGGTGTCGAAACCGGAGGTCCATATGCTAGGCGATTAGGTGAACCAGGACATGCAGTGTCTGACTATCTTAAGTTTAAAGTTCGTATTTAATTTATTTAATTTTTTTCATTGAATTTCAATTAATTTTATGAAACCAAATCTCATTTTCCTAGGATCTTATTGTCAGAATGCTAGATTATGATCCGAAAACTCGAATTACACCATATTATGCATTGCAACATAACTTCTTCAAGAGGACTTCTGAAGAGGGCACTAATACAGCTAGTGGTATCGCTCAAGCTGGACTACACAGCTTAGGTGCTAGTCCACCATTTAATAGTTTACCTAGTAATAACGGTCCAGGAGACACTAATGTGCAATCATCTGGTAAGAATGTTTTTATTTATATTATTTTAATTTATGTTAAAAAATAGTGTTTGGAATCCAATTTTAGGAGTCTTGTTTCTTTTTTTGACCAAGTATTCAAACATCACAACATTTTTGAATATATATATAATATATATATTCAATGATATATTTAATGATATATTCATATATATATGAAATAATAAATATCATTATTTATTTATATATGTAATGTATATAAATATATATATATATTTATTATATATACACTAGTTTATGGTTAAATACTATTATTATATTTTTTTTTTTGTTTTTGCCTACCTCAAAGGAAACAATTTCCCTACACATTTTTACGCTCGATGACTATTGCTAATCTTTGGGTCAACGTATTAGATTTCAAAAAAGTGTAAGTCAATTCTTAATAATGTGATATGTGTTGTTTTTATAATAAATATTAAATAATACCATTTATTAAAATTTATTTAATCATAATATACACCATACAGTTTTAATAGTTGAATAAATTGTAGTTTGATAGTATAATCATTTAGACTTTTTAGATTTTAGTTTTCATTTAAATATTTATTTTCTACTAAATGACCTTTACTATTGATTTTATAAAAAGTCTATAAGTTACACAATAATTGTATTTTGTGACCAAAAATTGCTCTTAACTATTATAGAATGTTAGTGTTGTCTGCTTTCAACTTTCAAGTGGTAAAATCTCAACACAGTTAGATGAGTTAAGAGCTATAAAAGAGGTTGCTCATTTTTTTTTTACTGTCTCCGTTAAATCTATGTCGATATATTGCCACAGTTGAAAGTAACCAACATTATGGTTGACAAAATGTATGGTCTTTAATCGTTTTTATTGTGTAGCTTTAAATCATTAAATCAAACCTATTATTTTATTGTTTATTATGAACATGTTAATTCTTTTTTAGTGGTCGATAGTGCACTACATTTGTGCTTTAATATCTATGTAGTTATTAATTTCATGCACATTTTGTAGGATATTGATTTTAAAGTTCAGTTAATAATATTAAAACACGGGATATTAATGTTTTTTATTATAAACTCAAACACTTGGGTTGGTTATAACAAGTTGAGCAATTAATACATTTAAATTAAAGATAATGATTATTACTTAGAATATGATTCAACCTAAAGATTGTTTTATTAAATAAATATTGACTTTGATTATTATGTTATTCTAAAGAGCTTTACGTATTAGAAATATATACAATAATAGATTTGCACTATATTGTGCTATATTTATATAATTATTTTGATTAAAGCTGCAATTACAACTACGTTTTTATTAATTCATAAACAATTTCATATCATTACTAACAGCTAAATAATTGATTAGCAAGCATATTCACGTTCACTTAAATTCGCCTCAATTAAACTTTAATACGAAATTTATAAATGTTTACATGAGATATCTAAATTACCTAGAAATATTTCTACTGTTACGTGTGCTTTCAACTGTTTCAACTTCTAAATACTTTCAACTTGAGATTTTGAGGGAAGCAAGGAACAAATTGATTTTATTTTGATGTTTTCCATTATCTATAATTATTTTATCTTTTTTTATTCTATAAATACTTTGTGCAACATTTCTGCATTAAAAGTTTTTTGAAACACCTCTATTGATATTTTGATAAAACGTGTAATTCTATGTTTATAAGGCTTGATAATTCCATCCAAGGCTAACATTGAGTTATTAAACTTATAATCAGGAAGTTTGTGCTAGTTTTTTTTATTAACATTTTATATTTGGAAACATAGTAAAATCGATGTTTTGATTAATAATTTTTCTCGTTTAATTTCCATATTTTCTATCCATACCAGTGTATATTTGGGTCTAGTTTTATCTTTTAGAATCTATTGATCTATCATTGTTTTCAAAAGTATACAAATAAATATTACTAATACCCAGAGCCAGTTGTAACCTTGTTAGAATTATATAATATTATTGGCTTCTTGTTATTTAACTGCATTTACCAAGAGAAACTTTATTGTTGTTATGTTATGTTATGTTTTTACTATAAATTATTTATTCTGCTCACGCATGTGTATTTTTTGGTTTTGAAACTATTATTTTGGCTATTATGTGTTTGTCTGATAGTTTAAAATAATTTTTTTATAATTGTTTTCTTAGCTTATAGTTATTTATATATTTATACAGCAGAGCGTCGATTATCCGGCCTGTCAATTATTCGCACTAAAAAATTGTTTTTAGTTTAATCTAATTTAGTTTTATCATTGGTTATGTTCGTTTTAATCGTTTCAAATGAATTTTCATTTTATATTATGTATGTATACCATAATATTTTTAAATTTTAAATTTCAATTATTTCTACTACGTACTGTTAACAATACATATTCAATATCATATTATACGTTATACACACAGTAAATTAGTTTTTAAATTTTATTTTTAATCATTATTAGATTATCCGCTTAAATCGATTATCTGCACCCCACTCGGTCCCAATTAGTGCAGATAATCGACGCTCTACTGTATATTGAATTATTGATTACTACCTTATTATATTTACAATGATTGTATTATTTCCTAGTGGATACATTGTACCCACTATCAAGTGATCATGATAATAATTGTAATGTATAATTCATTATTAGTTAGATATATGATAAAACAAACCTGATAATTTTGTTTTGTCTATATCGAATTAAAAAATAAAATGTTTTTCAATAAATATCTATTTTAATGATTGATATTCGTGATATCATTGTATCTATAGTTTATCAATGGCTAACACAATTTTGTGACGATTTGAATGCAATTAAATATTCTTCACTGGTATTTAATATTTATTATATCCTATATAAATTAATTTTTATAATATATTGATATTTTTTATAGCAATAAGATTGCGATCAGACCAGTGTCGAGGTAGAACTACTATGGATTGTGACCCACCGCCGATCGCTTCAATGTATCATGGTTACCAAACGGCACCAATGGTTAGACACCATCTGCCTCACCACACGGCTGTTTATCCAATGAATCCAGCATCTGCTGTTGGCGCTATGGTTCACTGTCGACCCACCTCCTTGCCGTTCCTACATCCGCAACATCACCCGTATCAACCGATACAATCACAACCTCCACGTTCATTGCATTCATTGCATAATCACCCACCACCACCAGTACAACAGCCCGTTGCTCGTGTTCCACCATCCCATTCCAATCGAACGAAACAAGAGCAAGATGACATGATCGGGGTTTGTATAGGGCAAAGTCCAGTAGCAATAAATATAACATGATCAAATTGTATTAAGTGTAGATGAGATGATTTATATTTATTTTATTTTTTTCATTGTAAAAATCGAATAACTGTGATTTTTCTAAAAAGGAAGAGTATATAATTTTTAAATCCAGGTGATAGTATTTGTGTTGAGTAGTGTCAAATTTGATTTCCTTGGTTTTTTTTTATTTTTTTTTCTTTTCATTTGACAAGTTGTTATATTTCGATTACAGAGTAAATGACTTTTAATACATTTTTAAACAAAATTTTACCTGTATAATGTATAATTTAAACCAGAGTTAAAAGATTTGTTTTTATCGATGTAATAAATTTAATCGAAACATAATGATGTGACAAAAATCTCCCGTCTGATTTTTATTGTTCATTATCATATTATGTTTAAAAACTTATACACGCTCGCCATTTTTATCTTGATGTATACGCGCATATCCGTAAAATCTACCTCAAATTATTTCATAATAACATTACAGGACAAAACATTTTAACTTGTGTTTTACTCTTTACTCACAACTCGTCATCAAATGACGTTTCGAAAATAACTAATAAATAGCATAATAATATATTGATAATATATATAAAATTTGTAGATAATCTTAAAAATGTAAAAAAATTTTTAATCTTTTTATTATTAAGTAAACGAAAATTGAAGTTTATTATTTTTGTACATTCGTTTTACACGATAATAATACTATTACACGACATCAAATCCAAGTACCTAAGTTTAATAAAAAAAAAATAAAAAAAAGTCCAATCTCTGAATATCTCAAGTATCTAATCGTACGTATTAACCGAGAGGGCATTTTCTGTGTAAAATAATGACAATTTTTTTTTTTTCGGTGCTTTCGCTGTAAACTCTATCAGTGGCATTTATTTATTTATTTTTACAAACTCACCTGTTGGGATTCTTTGAATATCACTTGATTTTTTTTCAAAATTAGTTTTGAGTAAACAGTATATACACAAATAAGAAAATCATCATAAATTCTCCAGCGTATATAAAAAAAATCGGCGCGATAACCATTTGGGCGGCAACCACATATTTTTATTATTTTTTATCTATTTTTAAATGGAAATTCTCTGGAAATTGCATAAGATAAAAATGGCCAAACGATTGATGTGATGTGTGCAAAAGACTCTTACGTGTGACGCGTGGCGAGACGACGGATAGCGCAACAGCATTCATTCTTCAAAGAGACGACAAATGTTTTTTGTTCCGGTTTTTTTTTTTATTATTTTTTTATCAAAACATTCATACATTATATAGTATATTATACCTACTGTTAACAATAATTTGCATAATATGGTATTTATGTTATGGTAATCTAACATGATTTCATTATTGTGTCTTCCTGGACTATTTAGTATTTTTTATTCTTATATTATTATTATATGATATTATGTAATAAATAATAATATATAATATATATTATATTATATTACATGGTAGTTTTATGAGATTGCCCTAAGGGATTTTTTTTTTTTACGCGTTGCCACTGCCATAGTGTTTTTTTTTTTCAATTACAGTTAAAAAAAAGCGTGTCTGTTGTGTGATGTCATTGTTTGACGAGCACATATAGACACTACACACACACACTCATAGAGACAAACACAAAAACACTACATACGACACACAAATATACATACACACACGACACACAAATATACACACACACGACACACAAATATACATAAACACACACACACACACACACACACACTACACTCATACACGACTTGTGTAGTTAATTTTTGATGAATATTAGATTTTGACATTGCCGCTGAGGTAGTTTTGTTTTTTTTTTTTTACTGTGGGCATGTATAAAAAAAAAAAAAAAAAAAAAAAACGAAAGAAATAAAAATATTGTGATAGAACAGGGTGGAATATCCTTAACATTATTTTGTTCATTTTGTATATTATATGATGATCATATTTATTATATTATTAAATATAATTTGATTTATAATTTTTTTTTTTTTTTTTTTTTTTTTTTTTAATTAAAGACTGTTGTGTATATAGATTAGATATTGTACGTGATGTTCATATATAATATTATAATAATAATAATTATAATAGGAAAACGTTTTTATTTATTTTTGTGTTTTATTTTTAATTTTTTTTTTTTTTGATTGTTTTTTTTTGTAACTTTTTTTTTTTCAATGAAATCGTTTGTCGAGGCACTACAAAAAAAAAAAAAAACTACGTGCTCTACGCTCCTCTGTCTATACACGCTGTTAACACTCTAGAAAATTAACTAGAATTAGTTTTTTTTCATATCATGTTAAATCGAGAAACGATCTGAAAAATATTTCTTCGGAATCTGTGGTGGAATGTGCTGCCATTTTTAAAAAAAAAAAAGGCAGTAAAAGTTAAGAAAAATAATTTAAATAACTGTATAACGTGTAATATCATGAGGATTGTAAACGTGAAGAGAGCATTAAAAAAAAAAGTCTCACAGTTTCAATACTTATTGTTGGCGAGGACGAATGTGTCTGTGTGACCAATAATTGTTTTAAATGGCAGTATTTTGTTGTTTATGCATTCGAGCGATAACCTACTAAACACGTCTCCGATTGTGTGCGAAACATATGATCTGTACAATTTACATACCACGCTCTCCTCTCATACGGGTAAAGTGTCGATGATATCATAAATTTATTACTTATATTTTGATACCGTTTTTGTTTCTTTCCAGGACTTGACAAACAACACGTTTGTAGTTTTCAATCCAGCGCGTAGTGCTAGGTTATCCCGTTAACATTATTAATCAATGTGTACACTTCATATGCGTATTACTTTATCCACACTATTCAATACTTGGGCAGATTAAAGTTTACTTCACGGTCGAGCTTACTCGAGCACTGTTTCAATAGGTTTGACATGTACGAAAAAAAAAAAAGAAAGAACATATTATTATGTAATGAAACATCGAAAGGAACGACATAAAAAGCCGATAAAATTCATCTTTAAAATATCTGACAGAAGTCTAACCATTTAATGTATGGCATATTATTAATCCATTATTGTTATTATTCTAGCAACGATGAGTAAATGTGAAAATGAAAACGTTCGATTTAGAGTATAGAGTATGTATGTGTGTGTGTGTACAATACTACCATGTCTGAAGAGCCGCGCACGAAATCCATGGCATATTCTATTATAAATAAGTTTCTGGCTTTTCAAGTGAGTACAATATCCTCAAATTAATGCTCGACGAGACCCAATTCGATTTCCACCGTAGGCAGGATTCCGTATTATAATTATCGAGGGTCCTTTTTCAGACAATCGACAGGGTTCAATGCGTATGCATATATTATATTATACAATATTCTGCAAATACTTTTTTAGGAGGTGCCTGTAACGATTTACTTAATATTTTTACTGTAATGACGATTGCACGATTGCCATTTTAAAACGGCATTTAAACTATAGTACAATTATTATTAACTGCGGACTGATGTCGAGTAACCTTGTTGTTTCATTTGCACTGGCCAGTAGCCGTCATCGTTTCGATCGCAAGAATCGATATCGAACACCTCTACTTTTAGGAAATGTCCTGAAAAACGAACGAGTGAAATATTCCTGTAAGTAGAATCATATTTAATTAGATCGTAATTGGTTTTTAATTTTAAAAGTTCGAGTTTAGAATAATACGATCGGCCGCAATGGCTCCGAGCAACCGAGTAAGTTTCCTTTGTCGTCTGTTCGAAAACATGTCGACGATTTTATCACACTAGAAATTTTATCAAAATAAAATAATAATAATTTAAAATATGTTCAAATTGTATTCAAATTGGCAATATTGGTAGGAGGTATCCACATATTTCTCATTGGTGTTTTTTTTCTTTTTCCATAACATTTATTAAAAGCTTAAAATGTAATATTTATTATCTTCCGAGAATGATGCAGAGTACCACCTACCTATGTTTAAAATACTGTTAAAAAACATACCAGAATTGAAAATATTTTAGAAGAATGCTATTAAATAAGACGTTTTTTGTTTTCATAAGAATAATATATCCTTCTTGGAAAAATTATTTTGAAATGCCAACTTCCCCGGAACTCACCGAAATCAGTAATATTTTCGTGATAATGATCGTGAGAGATTAATTTTTTATTACACGCGATTTTCCGCGTCGATTAATTTATCTACCTAATCGAGTTAAACACGAGTGCGTCTCGTCTGCTAGTTCATTAATCGTTGACATAATAATAAATCATTATTCGGTGTTGTTTATTCTAGATTTTATATCATAAACTTTACCGATATCGCTGATACTTTACAGTATCCTTTACTTATTAGCCGAATCGTATGGGGATAAAAAGGGATTCTCGTTTCCGAAAAACATCGGTTTCAAAATGTTCAAAATTACCATTTTAAATATTACCTTGTGTTTTAATTTATTTACTTGTATTATTCCGGTAACTGTTCTCTTCGCGTGCCCGTGGTAAACGGACGACTTTGAATTCGTTTTGCGTCATATATATTTTATTTTATGGTCGTAAAAGAGCAAACGAATATCATATTGGTATCTTTTACTTACCGTATAATACTCGGGTGTGTTGCTGCTCGAGGATTCCGCGAATCGAACCCTCGTCAAAACCTCATTCATCAAATTTTTTATCAAATATTCATAAACATTCAAATACTCCGCGCTCTCTCTCTCTCTCTCTTACTGTATAATACAGAGCGGGCGTCACGGCATTCGCCTTATTTACGTCGTTATTTCGTTTATTTTTTCACGAGATTTACATCATAGTCGTTTACGCGTATTTTACTTGTAATTTTTACAATATAAAAACGTAAAAGGTAAGAACAAACACACATCCACTTGTCGGTCGGCTTTTTTAAATTGAAAAATCTTTAGATACGTATAAGTATAATGCAGTTTAAATGTTTAATTTAATTTTCGATTTTCGTCGTATTCACTGTAATATCGTACGACGTTATTTTTTTTATTTTACGATACCTATAAATAATAATATACATAATATACTGTCCGTTCAACGGTCCCCTGACAGTCGGCCAGTAAAATACTGCACGCGCGCGCGCATTTTTATTTGGAAATAGGTATCCGTCGTCGGTCGGCTCGACGATATCAACCAGTGTGTATTATACGTACATCGCGATGTGTAGATTATGTTTAAATATTCAATTCGGGAAAAAAAATTACGGTCATAATATTTAATCGAGTTTAAATTCTACTCGCACAAAGTGATTACACATAAAAAGCGCCCGGTAATTCCGACGAAAGTCATTTCGCCGAGGTGAATATTATTACAAAAACGGAGTATGGCGTAGGACGGTTAGACGTCGTCGTCGTTCCGTGTATATATAGTACGTATACGGAAAAGCTTATTTTTTTATTTTCTGTTGTATAGACTCGGGTACACAAAACACAAATGTTTCGTTTTTTTTTTTTTTTTTTTTGAAATATGACCTTACTAAACCCTTTTATTACGATTTTAACGATATAAAAATATATTAAAAATAATATATACCACACGAAAGTGGCGAAATGTTATTATTTCATCAAAATCGTCATTAGGGAAAAAAATACGCGTTAAAATTTAAAACGATATCTACCTATATACTTTATATACCTATAGTTGTATTGATTATTATGGAGGAAAACGCGTTTTTGAAACGCCATTTTTTGTCGTCGCTTTTAAATCTAAAGAAAGATGCGAACTGTCGAGTATTTTAGGAAAGCGTAGTTTAAATAGGTTCAATAACGTTATAGATAGATAGATATTCGTCGGTCTTAGAAAAGGTCGATCGAGCTTATGTCGCGGTCGACCGGTCTTGCGAGTGGTAAGACCACGCGAGGCGTTATTGCGCCTTAATTGTGGGTTTCAGTTCGTCGGCAGGACGAAACACGCCGTACGTCTGTGCTGCTCGCCGAGACGTTTCTTTTCTGTTTGTTTTGGTTTTATCCTGTGTGTAATTGAACGAGGACGAAGCCCGCGCTCGTATAGCGAACCGAATCGCGACTCGATATGCAATAAACACGCGATCAAGTATATTCATAAATACGTAGTATACATATTTTATATTGTAATAATTTCAACGACAATATTATTTGATAAAGAAAAGAAACGATATAACAATATAAAATATTTAGAAAAAGGTACAACCAACGGAAAATAAGACAAAAGGAAATTCTCGAGCGTACGCGGTATATTATAATATTATGATATTAAGTATTATGCGCTACGTGTCGATTGCGTCCGAGGATCGACGCACGTCGATATTATTTCACCGTATTACGGTGGTGGTGAACGTTTCTGAGCTTTCGAAGATTCGCCAACGTGGTCACGTCGTCTGGCTGCAGTCGCAAAGCGTTCTTGTACGACCGTTCTGCCTCGTCCAACTTGTTGTTTATGTGGAGTATGGCTCCTAAATTGCTGTGGCTCGCCGCGTCCTAAAAACGAAAAAGAAAATAATATATACGTTACGATGTGATGTACAAACCACGGACGTTGTTATGACTCGAATATCGCGAGGAACAGAAAAAAAAAGAAGAGTCAGAGGTATCGTGCTATTGAGTTTCAATTATAATTTATTTATTTATTTATATTATTTATTTGAATAAACGCCTTGTAGGCTCAAGTACAGATTAATAATAAAGTTTACAGAATTTTGAATTACAAAAATGATTTGTGCGATAAGAACATATAATGTGGTACATAGGATCAAAAAGAAAAAGAAAAACATAAATAAGTGAATATAATTATTAACATTTTGGACTGAATTAATGATTTAAATAATGACGTTTTAGATTTGACAGATTATTAAAAAAGAAATCGAAATTTGATGTATTTCCTAATGTTAGGAGTCTAACATAATTGCATATTTACATTTAAATTTAGGATATCATCGATAAGTCCGATATAATAATAATTTACTGTTTTTCCTATAGGAACGATAGTCATCTTAGAAACATTCGTCCGAGGTATGTATTTTTTACAAAACCATCTGTTTTGTTGTATCTATATATGTACTTCAAAGCAATGTGATCAATCTTAAGTTTAGTGTAAAAAGTATTTAATTTATTCTCAAAAACAATACTTATAAATAATAAAAGATGGAGCAATTGCACAACATGTAAATATGCACTTATATACATAATACATAACGAGTACAATTTTTAATTTATCGTGAAATATGATAGACCTATAAATATAAATTTGAAAAAAAATGTTTATTTAAAATATGTAAAGAAATATTTTATATTCATGATTGGTCATAGTTAAAAAAAAGTCTTAGCTACGATATAATATTTTCTTGAATACTAATATGCAATATGAATAATTGCGTTTTCGGTAATATTGATTTGTTTCTTAATTTACAAAATAATCGAGATGGCATCGGCTTCTTCACCTCTAACCATCCTTTTTACCCAGTAGGTAGCCTATGGGATTTCGTATATCGATAAGAAACCGTATATGGTATGGTTGTTTGGTCGTAAATCGTAATTATTACCGGACGAATAAGTTTCCCGTGGCCCGCGGGTTATACTTTCATACAATTCGTACGTGCTGCGTAAAATCGGAATCTAATTTATAAACTACGACTAGCACCACTTTTCGTGTTTCGGAATTTTTCTTTCGATTTAAACACTAGCGCCTAAAGTATAACATTCCCGTTCTCGGCCGTATAAATCATCAGTTTATGTAAAAATTCCCGATAATAAAATATACTGCAAGAGCACCTGTTGAGCGCGCTGTATTTATTCTATTATTGTGATATTTTTTACCCGCCGCGCCGTCTAAACAATAAAAGGGTTAATATTATTATAATATTTAAACGATTCGTGCGAAAAAAAGCCCGCCGCTTTCATTACGGCTTATATTGCGCGCATTATCATCATTATCTCACGCGCCTGTCGTTATTATCCCGTGCGGTTTTCGCTTAGACGATTACGCGTCGTCGATCCGATTTTTTACCGGGCAAATTTAATCATATCGTATTCATTTTTATCCACTTGGCCCCCGTACGCGTCGTGGACGTCGAACACGCCGCCGCCGCCGTCGTATTAGGTAAGTACGTTTTTTAAACTATTATAATAATATACATACTCGTATTATGTAATTATGCACGCACTCAGCAGCCGCCGCCGCCGCCGGCCTGACAGGGACACAGTTTAATAGCGGCTATTGTTGTACAATATTCCCCCAAAGAAAACAAACGTGTATGCATGTTTTATAATAATATGCACAGAACATTGTTTGTTTATCCCGGAGTTTAAATAAAAAACAAAAAAAAAATCAATGTTCAATTAAATAATTAATGTATTTTTTACCTACGGACTTGTACAAACACAGTCGAACACCGTTTATATTTCGACGTCAACGGGGTCAACATAATAACTAAACATATTTTAATGGACATCTGTCGGATATTCATAATACGACTGTGATGCACAGACGAACGCGCGTTGAACAATTCTTGTTTTTTTTTTTTATTTGACTTTTTTGCCGTGTTTGATTTGTGTTTACGGGTTCGTGCGTTTTTACGGAGTTATTACCGAATTTTTTCCTCAGCCGAGAGGGTCCAAGTGATACCCACTTTATTTACACTCGTATTTTGTTATTAGGAATAATTATTATTGTAATCGTAATGATAATTTATCATTAGGAAAACGCGATTACTATAATATTGCACTGTAAAAAAGACTAGCGGTTTACCATTTTATAATGTTGCCGCTAAAGTCAATCGCGTAGGTATACACTTTTTTATATATATTATAATTTCGAACACAGAGCCGACTTGGTTCATTTTCCGTTATTATACGTTTCCACGAGCAAAGACGTCATTTTTTCTCTTCTTCTTATTTTACCCAATCGTTTTTAGATACAGAAGTATTTTAAATTAATAATAATAATAATAAAGAAGTTTTATATTATTTTAATCTCGTTACGTGCGTTTATTGCGGTTGTATTCAAAGCGAAATCACCCCTCCCTCCAATAAGACCTGTATGCGACTACGAAATTCAATTTTCTCATTTAAATTCGTCGGTTCCATACGAAAATGTCAATATTGCAATATTCGAGTTGGAATCGGATATAAAATTAGGTTTTTTTGTTGATTATTTTTGAAATGGAATGAAAATGCAGCGAATATAATAATTCGACTTATTTCGATAGTGCTTTTTCTTTTTTCGTTTGTTCGTCGCAAGAACGCGTAATAATTTTACTAATAATATCAACGAGATTTGAAATAAAAATTATTCCGAGTTTAGATTTTTCTTACGCGTACCGATAATGCATAACGGTGGGTTTCTTTTCGTTTTATGATTACAATATTTTCGTATTGACAAACAACACTGTCGATATAACTTCTCGCTACGTGTGTAAATACGTGTATTGTGTTCTTGTTCGGCCCGTAACAATAACGGTACTCCGAGATAGTATACGAGTATATATTATTGTCGTAAACCATCCGACGTGTGTTGTCCTTGTAGCGAGTGAATTCGCGCGCAGATACTTACCGCCAGGTAATCCTGGATACGATAAAACGAGATGGGAAGTTATCATGACGAATAACGTTGCGGCGGCGGCGGCGGCGATAAAAAAAAGAAACCAATCCGGAGCGCATCGGGAGCGGATCTAAAATTATTATTTTATCGGAGGTTCTACGACGACTATTATTATTATTACTGTCGGCGTTCATATTAAATTCATTGTAATAGTATTATCACATATTAACATTTTTTTTTTTTCATTCTTTTGTTTAGTTCGACATTTATCAAATAAGAAAACACAATCGTTTGTATTTGTATCCGCGTCGTGGAACTCGAACTTGTAAGTATTACATAATATATTCTATCTATATGTTTATTGATAATTTTGAAAAAGAGCAAAAGGATAAAAAGCACGAATCGGTGCTCGTTTTTCAAGACGGGTGTCTAATTACGTATTTTAACTAGTAGCAGCAGCAGCAGCAGCAGCAGTTGTTCACGAAATATCGTTTTGACTACCGCCTGCAGACGCGAGATTGTAAACAATGAGCTACGAATGATAAAAACTCGCCTGCGGGTAAAGGTCCACGGCTCTTCTGTAGTACGTTTCCGAATCGGACATCCGGCCGGCCTTGCGCAACGCCGTGGCAGCTTTGACCGTGATCTCGTGGTCGCCGGATGCCAGGATCGCGGCCGCCTCGTACTGTTCGGCCGCGTCCACTAGTCTGCCTATGGACGATAGGAAATCGGCGTATCTGGTGCGAACCACTGGATCGTCCGGCGCGGTCCTGTGTGCTTTGCCGTACCACTCTTCCGCCTCGGACACCCGTGACCTCTGTCGGAAAAAACAAAAAAATAAAGAAATACAAATCAAAATTACAGTCGATGGTATATTATATAGAATCTACAGTCATATATGGAACAATAACGGATAAGAAGGTATAAATGAATAAATATATATATTCGACATCGCCGGGCTAAAGAGATTATGACACGTTAGTATAATATTGTTTATCGATTTTCAATATGAAACGAAAATGTGGGAATTTTTCTTATGTAAATGAATACTATTTGTCATTCAATATGAACGAGATTTATGAAAAATACAGAAAAAAGCGTTGAATATTAGCGAAAAATAGCACCAAAACTTCGAAAATAGCACTGAAAATCTAAAATTCTGCATAAAACAAATTTATAGCCCGCTCTGCTATTTTCATCTCTATCCTATAATAAGTAGCAAACGCTTTCGCCTTCGCCCACGTCAAATACGTTCGTAATTCAATATAAATTCAAACGATAAAACTTAATTCGTCATACATTTTTTTGCGATCTGTTGTTCACTTTGCACTCGGCATAAAATATGAAAGTTATAAAAAAACTCGAACGTTACCCCCCTCGGCGTCGTCGTTTACGACGTCTCTTTACGAATCGCCGGCACCTATAAAGTATAAACTTTGAGATTGTTATTTCAAAGAATACTGTTCAATCTATCACGACGCGTCGTCGTCCGAAACTGGTATAAAACCCGTCGTTTTTTTAGGGAAAAAATAATAAAAAAAAATTGAAATTGTTTATTTTAATACGACGTTCGAGACATAAATCGCCGTAAACGAAATCGTTATAATATACGTATTCCGATAAATATTCGAATTCTACCTTTATGAAAATCGCATCGAAACAGTTGCATTATTATTGCAGACAAAGTTTAAAAACGCATTTAAGTATTAATTGTATCCCATTAGAAAAGAAAAAAAAAACCTCGTAAACTATTAATGCACAACGAATATAAAAATATATATTAATTAATATGTTATGCTAGCGCATCGAAACGTATTCGCAGCAGCTGTTACGATTTATCACGAAAAAATAATAAAATATACTCGTGATGAAAACCGACGAAAACGAAAACTTACTTACGTACCTACTGCGCGAAACCAACGAGTTCCGAACAATCGAACACCATTCGTAATAATATGTTTTGATTTCTGTTCTTTATTACGATGGGAGTATAGTGAATTTACGTAATCAAACGTTTCAACGAACTCGTGGGAGTGTGACGACATCGAATCACGCGGTATTCGAGGCGTGTACGACCCCTGACCTAGCCTAATCCGTCCCACAGCCAGCGGTGTGTCTACCTATAATATACGTACGTATAGGTCCCGTTACATTGTTTCTTATAACAACTCGACTACAGAAGCATTAAACTAATGTGTTTGCCCGCGTGTTTGTGTTTATACGTTATACGATTCGGATAGAGTAATGTCACAAACACGTGTATGTATAGGTACTACAGCAGTGAGGCAATAATCATTGTTTAAAACTTTTATTCGCATACACGTTCTACCGCTTCAGAAACATAATAACAGACACTATTCGAGGGTAATTATCTAAAGGTCCTTTTTTTTTATGTCCCGAGAGTTGGCAAAAGAAAAATCGTTCAAATCGTTTCAAACGAATAATATATACCTACTTGGCAGTTATCAAATAAATACGTAAATATTCCTCGGCTTCTTCTCGGCCACCGTGGAATATTCTCTTTCTAATTCAAACGGTCCAATAGTATTTCATGTAATAACGACGACGTAATAATCAAAATAATATCGCAGATACCCGAGTATTATAATACGGCATTCAATGTAAATGCGAACTCGACGACGGCGGACAATTTAATTAAAGCCATTGCGTCGGCAGCGTAAGCATAAGTAGCTTATACGTATATACCACGTGTGCAGTATGTACGTATATGATATTCAGCACATTAGTATAAATAAACTTGGTATTTTCCACTGTTGCAGCGAGTCAATAAACGTCGACCGACGAAGACGTATCGAACCCATAAGTACTTTCCAATAAGTATAAGTAAGTACAGCAAGTATACATATCCATAATAATATCGGTATGTATCGACGCGCCGGAGTTATGCGCTGCCGTTCGCAAAAGGATTAAAAACAATGCGTTCTTATTGGTTTACAACGCGCGCGCGGCGATGATGCCTTGACGACGGGTAGGTACCTCCTAATCGGATTCGATTGAATTTGGGTATTCGTCTTAAACGGATCGTATTGTTATGTGATACAATAGGACGGCTTAGTCAATATTAAATATTGTATATTGTTGTATTTTGCGCAGCTGGTGATTTGATTTTCGAATTTTTAACGCGATGGAATTTTTCAACGGTTCTGTGTGTTTTTCGGGATTCGACGGTCTCGCCAAGTACAAAAAAAAAAGAAGCAAGTGAACGTCGACGACGACGTTTGACGACCGGACTTATTAATTTGATGTCTATAGCGATAACGTGTTTGTTGAACAATGAAAATGCGCTTTAAATGTTTTCCCGTAACACGTATTATGACATAACGACAACTTGCGTTTAAACGGAACCGTCAGCGTTGAATTATTGAATCGGACGAATACGTATATTATAACGTGTAAAAACCTGCAGTAGGTATGGTTATACGTAAACGCTATAATATGGCAAACGAATTCAGAAACTATAATATAGTCGTTGTTTTCTTTTAAAATTCAACTGTACACCTTATTGTTTGGATATCATTTCACAGACGATGTCGTACGCGGAAACCGTCAAAACGAATAATTCGACTTTGGTGACTTTACGGCGGCGGGAGTTCGTGAATCGAATAAAAACATATTATTGTAGTAGGTAAGCTATACCGATTAGGAAACTTTTTATGGGTGTTTAGAGAGTACTACTACTATTGTTCTCGTACTCGTGTGTGTGTGTGTGTGTGTGCGCGCGAGCGAACGAAAAGAAAGAAAAAAGAAAAGTAATTACATTTTTGGCCAAGAGATCGCCGTACGTCAGGAAGGCGGACACATCTGTTGGGTTTACTCGGAGCAGCTGTTTGTAATACATTTCGGCTTCCGCGTTCTTGCCAAGTGCTAAGAGAGCGTCTGCCAAGGCGTACAGCATTGCCTGAAATCAGAGAACAGGTCATAGATTTATTAGTATGGCGACGATAGTAATCGACGCAGCAATAATAGTCAATGTAAATGTGCCTACCGCGTGAGCGGTATAGTATAAGACATTTTATATAATATAGTAAAAACATCGGAAACCAAACGACTCGGTATATGGTTATATAAGACTATAATGACGTTAGTCGCCTGCGCGCGGAAACGCAGATCTATAAAAACCACCGCTATTATAGACCGACGGCCGATAAATTATAATAATATTAATTGAGTTAAGTTAAATTATTGGTTTAGGTTGATTTAAAGTATAATTATTAATTAATATCAAAAGAGTGACGCGAACGCGGAAATTTTACAAAACGTCACATTTTCTACTCGTGTGCCACCATAAATTATTATAATAAAATCAAATTACTTTTTTGGGTCCCACGTGAATACGCGTTAAGTATTTAATTGTTTATCGGTATGTAAAATTATATATTAAGTTGAAAATGCTGCACACTGTATTTGTAATACGAGTGGGTGTTTAAACAATGTTATGAAAACTAAAAAAAAAAAAAAATCATTACATAATTTGTACTGCGCAATGTCTGCGTTATGATATTATACGTGTATATTGTATATATTATATTGATCTATTTTATAAACTTCAATATTTTTAAACTAATAAACACGATGCAATATTTTTCCCCGAAGTGTGGTGCGTTATTATTTTTTGTTTTTATGAAATATTATTGTTGTTCATGTCGATATTCGATGTCATTCAAATGGCTAACAACATTTTTCTGAGTAAATTTTAATGTGGGTTTATTATATTATTTCATATACCGAGTACTGCAATAGACACCGACCGTAACGTTTCACATAATTAATTAAAAATATACTGTACGTTCATAGATGTAAAATGTATGCGTACGATTGAACCTTTTGCAAAAATAATTAATTAAAAATATCAACTTATAGATATGGACGCGATGTGGACGACGTACGTATACGGTTTAAACTTAAATAATGTCGTCAATGATGGTAAACAACACAGGATACAGACTGACCGTTATTGACATGTTTACTCTCTTCTTGGAAGGTCTATAGTTTTTACTATATTATACATCCCCCCTCCCCCCCCGTCACTTCAACAAGTAATTACTTTAATTGACGTTTCTTTAGTTTTAACATAATATAGTGCTTTTTCAATAAAATACTTTTCGTTTTTTTTTTTTTATAAATAATATAGTACATACTTGCTTTAAATAACTTTTTCCAAGATGTCAAGTATTATTTTTTATTCATACAATGTAAATATCGATTTACATTTCGGGGCGTCAAACACGCAACTTATCCATCGACTGTTTAAATTTTTTATAATAGGACTATGATTTATAATAGGTTTACCCCGTCGCGCGTCGACGTGAAATACGTAGTCGTGATCTGTCATGATTTCGCGGTTGCCCTTTATACGTTTGAGAATCAATTTCACTACTACTAAAAATACATCATAATATATTCGAAAAACTAATGTTGTAAATAATTAAAAACGATCATCGTAAAAGTCGTTTCAATTCGTATTAAAATTTATCACCGATGTTTTTACGTCACGTTGTAATATTAATATATTATGTATTGTATTGTTCAGCGTGGTATTTTTTTACCGCGCGATTCTGGGAACATTTTCATTTTTAGGTGTGCGGGTAAATTAAACGAATTACTTGGATCATCATTTATGCCATAGACACGGTCGTATAGTGATTAGACGAGATGTGAACTAATTTAGTCGTGACCTCGTTTTATCATGTACCTACTCTATATATACTCTACACACACGTCGTTGTACTATATGTTTATAATACATTTGACTTAAAAAAAAAAAAATAAAAAATAAAAACCATTTTCCAAGCACGCTCGTTAAGGTAATGGGGATATCACCTCCCTGGGCAAAGAACAATATGTACAGCGGCTATTCTTATAAAAGAGTAAAAAAAACACGTATGGAGGTTTTAGTTTTTGAAATTTCAAAAGAATTTAAACACGCGTACGCGCGAAACATTGTTTTCTTGCTCCACTAGTCGCTCATTGTTTTGGAAATACTGAAACAATAAGTTGGAAGGCACTCGAGTACAAGTTTTGATCTAGCTAAAGTACTGAAAAGAGAAGAAGGAGCGGAGAATGAAAAAATAAAAACACTTGCCCGGGTAGGTATTGTTTTTAGAGTGAACTTTCGAGACTTGTGTGAAAACTCGATGACGCACTTAACATCCACTTGGCCTTGTTTTACAAAAACTGGAAGGGCGAGGAAAAATATTTTGATTAATTGCTATAACTTGCAGCTTTTGTTAGTCGTCTTTATTAAAAAAAAAAAAAATAACCCTCGGGTCATTGTTATATCCGAAAACTATGGGGGGCAACGACAAGTTGGATTTTTTTTTTAATTATTTATGAAAACAACGTTTAAGGGACAGAAATATTACTACGGGGAAGACAAAAAGACGCCCTCTTTCTATTCACGTGGACCGCCGAACAAAACGCGAGACCGTATCATAGAACTACAGCAGCGGTGACGTTAAAATACGTTCTAAAAGAATCGAAATTGCAAGTCGGTTTGCCGATTTCTAAAGAGCAAATAAACAATGGGTTCATTTATATTTAATTAATTTGATTTCAATGGTATTTTATTTTTTTTCTCAGTTTAATATTTTCCACATGGGTTTTATTTTAGAGAACGGTTCAAAATAATAATAATTATAATAATAAAGTCCGAGTGCGTTTTTGAAATTCATACCGGAGTTTTCACTAGGCAATATACGTACATTAACGATAGCGACCACTTGCATTGCCTATTCGAATACTCGGATGCAACGATGTAAATATTATGACGTAATGGTTTTATTATTCATTTACTTTGTTGGTAAATTTCGTGTTAAAAGTGTTTTTAATGTTTCAAGTTGAAGAATTTTTCACCATTCATTTCAAGATTTATCAAATCGCGTTATTGGCTAGATCTAATGAAATGTTTTCATTATTAAACTTTGGCTCTTGCATTATAATACGTATAAGCCAATTAGATAAAGAACATTTTATAAAATTTCTATTAAATTACAATGCATATTTTTAAAAGTCCAATTACATTTCGCCTCGGAAGATAAGCATTTCAATATATAATTCAAACATAAAATATAATTACTGTTTTTCTATAGTCGGGTTACATATTGTGTTTAAAACTCGACTGTAATTTTCGAGAGACTGTAAACATCGAGGATGTTATCACTATGTCTGTTTTTTATTTATTTTAAATTTTTTGTGCACGACGAGCACTCGAAAAAATTGTCAGATTTTCGACTTAAGTATTGGTTTCTGGTAGAAAATCGTATTTTATTCGTATTTTAGAGAGGTCATTTTTCGAATTTCCAAACGGTTTAAAAGTTATAAGTGAAAAACTGACGAAAAATATTTTTTTTTCGTCATTACTTAAAAAGTATTGATCGCAGGGACTTGAAATTTTCACCGAATATTCATGTGACCACTATAAAGAGTTGATATAAATTTCAAAAGGTTTGGACTTTTTTGAGCTATTTTTAGACATTTTAAGTTTTTTTTTTCGTACAATAATATAAATTTGGATCGTCAATAACTCTCGAGAGTTACATAAAAAGTTTCGTATAAGTTGATCTTTCTTTAATGTACGTGTGTTTAAGAATAATAATTGGTAATTAATGTAACAGTTATGCAATTATGGAAATAACGACGACGATGATGTAACTTATTGTGTAATAATTCTGCAACAACAGTACGATGTAACTATTGTGTAATAATTCTGTAACAATTGTAATAATAATAACAACGATAAGTGTGTTTGCGTAATATCGGAATAAGCGAAAGTTTACGTCATCTCGTCATCGTTCAAACTGCGTGGACGACCAATGAGAGCCAAGCTGCGCGCGCCACCCGACCAATGACAGTCGAATTCTGATCGCAGGATTTTCGAAAGTACAGCAGCTCACCTCTGCAGAGTGTCGACAACGGTTCGGGAACGTCACACGAATTAAAATATCCCGGTAATTATTTGAATAATAATCGCGATGGTGTTTTTGTCAATAATTATTGTTAATGCTGTTAACGACAACGAGTCGTGACTTTTCAGTTTAATTGTTTTTATCGAGCGACGTCTTTTTGAATCGGTTAATTTATTTCACAAGACAATATTATTGACAATGCGCCGCCGCGTGCACCACAAACACCGGAGAACCTCAGCAGCAACCCGCCAGGCCAGGCCGTAAGTAGTACATTTATTTACAGTCTACGGGGGTAGGTTTTTTTTTTTATTTATTAAATCTCGATTCGTTATATAATCCGTACAATATTGCTATAAATTATTCGATCTCGACGGGATCGATTTTATTCAACGTGAATATTTCAAATAATAAAGGGAATTGTTTTATAGTTCGTACGATAGGTATTTCTATATTTATATTTGTTACGTTCGCAGCAGCGCTGAACTGCCGGAATAATTATTATTTAATATGGAGTTGGTATGCGATGACACGTTTATAACGCCGGGAGTCGGGCCAATCTACGATAAAAATGTATGCACAGCGTTTCCCGTCGATACGGCCCCACACACGCCGTCGCCGAAAAGTATACGGCCGAGTTTTCATGTCGAAAACGTGACGTGTGCCGAGCAACGCTATTGTTTATATAGTTCTAAATTATTTCACACACATAATTTTCGCGTATTCCGGACAATCCAAACATTTTTCTCGTTCGTCGTGGCAGAAAACATAATCTAGTGAAATTTTTCTAAAAAAAAAAATTCAACCGAAACAAAAAGAATACTACTGTTCCATGAGAATATAATATAATAAACGACAAAAATCACATTTTAGGGCGTAATACAGTTCGCCTCTGCGATTGCACTCTGGATAATGCTAATGCTAAACGAAACGAATTATAACAATTTTTCATTCTAGAACTCAAAATGGGTCACACCTTTTTATTTCGGGTGAGCTTCGTACGCTGGCCACATCGTAGTTCACGTATAATTTTATCGGCTTATATTCCTTTAAATTAACTTTTGGTTTCATAAATTAGCCAATTATTGCTGTAAAGTATTTCGTTTATTCGTATCATTCGCGGACGATTTGAAACGAAAAAATTTGCAACGGGATACCAATCGTTAATTAATTTGCAACGAGTTGCTCGACGTGTATAATTATTTTTTAATAAATTAATTTTAAATTCCAAAATATGCGATTCCGTATCAAACGGTAATTAGTTTTATAATGTCATTAAAAAGATAATACGAAACTAATTATACGTTTAGTTTCAGTTTTGTGAAGTGTTAAAACGGTACTTAGCTAATATTATAACGAGAGTTTTATAGATGAAATTAGTGTTTGATATTTAATTATTATAATAATAAATGATAATTAAAATATTATTAGTCACTTGTGAACGTATTATTTTTTTCCTCGGATAAAGTTTTGAAGATAAATTTCATTTACACACACGCGAACTCATTATGCACAAACATCATACTATTGTTTATAGATCACGTATACTGCAGCACGGCAGACCGCGCTTGCGTTATATTATTATACTACATAATACTACTATATACGTACATAGGTAATGTGCCATTGATTTATATCGTCCTAAAATCAAATTGTTTTTAGAGAAAAAATTTCTGTCGATAATTTTTATAGAAAAACGTACCACGACAGAAAAAAAACAAGTCCAGAGGGAAATCTATTTATAAACCTATATGATATGCTTATATATTTTATAGTTTATGTTTATTTTCAGTTTATCGTCGGAGAGGAAAAATATGAAAATTTTTCCCTGCGGCGGCGTTTGTCAAAATTGAAGATATTTCTTATTCATCGGAACAATATATACTAGTTATATACGTATGAATATCTTACGGGAATTTTCGAATATCTATCGGCAGAATATAAACCGTAAAGTAAACCGTCTATTTTTCATAACCGATATTTATAGATAATAATATACATGATTCTACATTGAAATGAAATGCGTTAGGGAAAGTGTTGGAGAAAAAATAAATAAATATGGCCAGAGTAAATATATGCTTTGGTAGACCGCCACCGCCGCCGCCACACACACGCCTCCATAATGTGTAGTTACGTAATAATTTACAGCAGTAGACTTCAAAATAATGAGAGATATTTACATGCGAAATAAGACGCGCATAATGTTAACGTTTGGAATTAATTATACGACTTTTTGTTTAACGTACAACTGTTGAATTATTAAAATATAAAAAATTATTTCCTTTCTGTAGAAAAAAAAAAAAAAACAACGAGACGTTTATCAAATAAAAGTAATCGCGTATCGTTAAAAAATATCGTGTGATTTATTATCATTTACTCATTTAAACATAATAAAATATAAGTTTTTTTTTTTTTTTTTTAATTTCGTTAAATTTCAAACGATCATCATTAGTTAGACGTTGTTAATTGTTGAAGTGAATTTTCCCTCCAACAGTTTATCGAATGTTATGAAATATAATATTAGGAAAATATATTATGAAATTAAAAACGCGTTAATATTATACGTTTTGTAAATGCCATTTTTAGCGAGCCATATTGATATTTCATCAAGCGATATTAACCGTATTGTATTGTCAATATTATTCTCGTCATAAAATAAACCGGAAATGTAGACAAAAGAGTTGTTTATATGTTAACTTATAGAAAATCACGTTGAAAATTACAGTGTATACAGCTATCTGATTGACTGCCTTTGTTGTAGCGAAAAACAATTACAATGTCTCGTTATAATATTGTAAATATGATTTATCATATTATTTAGCGATAAACAATACAACAATTATTATTAAGGTACCGAATATGACAAAACAACATTTATAAATCAATTAAAACACTGGCGTGAAGCATGAAAATATACAGGTAAAAAATACACGAAACACACGGTGCCACGTCATAGTTTGACATAACAAAAGGCACATTTTAGTCGTTAAAAATCATTAATTAAAAACATTCGAATTCGTAAAATAAATAATTATATAATAATATCAGTTGGAATTTAAAAAAAAAAAAAAAAACATCTTCATTATAAACATTTACTACGTATTTAACGTTCGTTTTTTAAGGATACACAATACTCGTATTTAGATTTAACAATACGTCATAGTCTCGGTGGTATTATTCAATATTATATGTATAATTTTTTTACTTATATACTCTAGTGCCAACAAACATTATATAATTATAATAAATTATTAAGTTGACAATATCGTTTATAAAAATTGGTGAAATTTCAATAAAAGATATAAATCTTCATGCGTTTCAACGGGGGCTCAAATATAAAATCGATAATAATAAGTTTTTAATCGTGACTTAAAGCCCTTTGGCAATGTTTCTAATACTTTCCGTCGAACTGATATTTATATTACAATATTTTTAATCCACCGGATCCAAATCACGTACCAATCGTCCGGTTATAACATAGGGGTGTGAATGTAGCACGAAAGTCATCGACCCCGTCACCTCTATAGGTACACGTTTCCGACAAATCAAATTTGTTTATGTCACTACATTTATATAAACAGTGGTCGAAGGGGGATGGCCTCCCTCCACTTATTTTGTCCGAAATAATACGTCATCTCCTTTATAATTAAATACAAAGATTTTTAGTATTTTTAAAAATTCAAGCATTCCATCACTTATTTCGAGTCACACACACACACACATGTATATATTAATGTATTTGTTGGATTACATTTTTGGCTTCAATGACGACTAGTGATATTGTTTATGTTTTGTTGACTTACAGAACACGAAAAAGGATTGTTTATTATAACCTAACTTAACCAAAGATAATTGAATAACACCTTCAATCAGAGTACTCTATCATCCCACGGGGGCTTTAATAGAAAACCACTATTTGAAGCCTGCGCCCCATACGAGAGCAATCCGATTATTTGACAGGCATGGTACGTATACAGTGTACACCGAAGAGATGCCACACACGAACATAATACTACGGCGAAGTTCTTATTTATAAACACACACACCTATATATATACATGTGTGTGTGTTAAAAGTGTACCTTTCGCTTCTTTACACACACGCCGCCACAACGATGAATAGACACATCATTTTGATCCCTTAACCTTCTCTTCTTATTCCTCCGACTCGTTCGACATCTCTTCTTATTCTCCGGTCGAGGAGGGACGCCTTAGTGCGGTTTTCATACGCACCGTCTATTAATATATATATATATAATATGCTCCAGCTTCATAAATTATTCGGTCTTTACTTTATGTCCAATAGGCCACTATCCAAAAAGAGGGTTTTCGCTTCTTTGCCGAAGCTTTTTCCTAACATATACCGTCATTTTCTAATCCCAAGCCCAAAAAAAGGTTTTTTTTTTATCAATACTTGCACCCCTACCGCGCTCTACCACCACTACAACGGTCTATGACTCCGACTATACCACCACAACTACTACTTCTCCGAGTACTATGCATTACTACCATACACGTCTACTCCGCCGTGGCTTAGTCGACGGCGAGGGCTGAGTGGGTTCTCTATTGAAAAGAAAGTAAAAACGGGGTGTTGGGGTGTAATGCATTGGTAGCCTTTGTGCTTTTTTTTCTCTTTTTTTCTCTTTTTTTTTTTTTTTACCATAGGTCTTTTATATATTTTATATTCTTATCGTGCTCCGAACCGAAGAAGATCGAATATTTGATCAAAAGGTGTGCGCGAGAATTCTGATTGAACCGTATGAGGTGTCGAATTCCCCAGCGAACCCGTGAGTTGTCCACGCACCGTGTTCGGTACTTTAAAATTTATTTTTTATTATTACAAGTGTTATATAACACACTCGTCGGATGCACGTAGATCTTGTATTATATAGTTTGATTTTTTTTCCAGAACGTATAACGGCGAAAATTTCATAAGCAAAAAGTCCACGCGAATAATGGTGTTTTGTTATTGTAAACGTCACAAACGAATTGACCGGAAATTTCGGGTAATATGGTAACATAAGAAACACCCCCCCCCCCCGTGTGTACAGGTACCGATGGAGTTCAAATTACTATGATTATTAATCAGTGAGTGTCTTATTATATCGCGTGAATCTTAGTCGAATAAGTCTTATTTAATTTATGTAATTTATGTCATCAAAAGCGGCGACTCGTTTTCAAGAATATTAAACGCTTTTTAATATTAATCGTAAAGGAAAAAAAACGAAAAAAGACGACGACGACGACGACGACAGTGGTAAGTGTGTTTGGGGTAACGTCTCGCGTTTTGTTCGATACACATTATTATTATTATTATTATTATTATTTATTTTTACGGTCGGTTATAAAATCTCGCGCGTTTTGCGGTCACGCGCGCACTCGGCGTTGTCGAAATACTGCGCGGCGTGTGTATACGTATATTTATTTTTTTCCTCCCCCGGTTTTCATTTTCTTAATAACCGTTTAGTCACTGGGGAATAGGCTACAGCGCGCGAAATTTAAGCTTCCAGCCATAACAATAATAAAACGCCAAATGTATATTTTCCTCCGGCGGCGTATGTGCGTCGCGTGTGGTGGCGGTGTACCATCATATTAATAACTATACTGCGCTGGCTGACGTCGGGTCGTCGTATCGTATTGTACAGAAATACATAAATTAAAACGTCTGCCTTTGCTGCTGCTCGGCAAAACGTACAATAGTGACGTGTACACGTGCGCCCGTGTGTGTGTGTGTGTGTGCGCGCGCGCGCGCTTCTATACGAAAAACTAGTGGCATTTAATGAGAATTCGTCGTCGTGTTTCGCGCGGTCCCCGTTGACGCTTATTGTCGTGCGGGACGTGCGCGAAACGCCGTCACCTCGACATTTATTACATCCCCGGAAATCGTTTAAATAACCGTGGAAAAAAAAAAAAAATGTTTGTAAAAACCGGCGAGCAATAAACGTGACACGTGCGTAATACGCTGACGTAGTAATGGGCACACGTAAGCCGTAGAGCATCCAATATCGTCATAAGCCATCGAGATTCATTATGTAAATTACTACTCTCGGGTATTCGTGTTCGATCCGAATCATCCGTAAAGAATTTCGCCCGTCGGATATTATTTTTTATATTATTTTACGATCGGTCATATTAGTCAATTTAATGGCTGACCGACGACGACGACGGTATCGAATAATTGTTATTTATTTTTTTACACGATTCAACATAATATTTATACTTATATACTTGGGAAAAATATCGAAGTTTCAAATCAATGTCTATTCGCAGTATATGTCGAGTAATAAGTACAGTATATAGGTGTTGCAGGAACGTCCGAATATTATACAGGTAGTATTATTTTTTTGTTTTGTTGAAATTATTTATAACGATTATTGCGATTATTCAATCCTAGCATTGAAATTGGATATTTTTTTTATTGCTATTATCCCTGCCAAATCGTTGTCGTTTGTTATTTTACAATATCTTACACTTTATAAACTGTAATTTATTTTTATTTGACCATAAACATTAGTCTATTAACTGTAGGAAGTGTACCCTATACGAGTATAGGAAACGCATTATTGGTAATTATTTGTGTCGATTTCATTGATTTATTAAACCATTGGGTTTTCGTAGCACGATATAATGTCCACGGCATTTGTAGCTATATAGAAGTCAATCGATTGCCTAAACCTCTAAACGAGTGTATATGTGATAACATAATATAGAATCGTATTGATTTACGTCAAGTTTGAAAAAAAAATACAACGAAAATAAAACAGAAATATCATGTACATAATCATGATAGATTAAAATAAAATGTTAAATTTCAATGTAATTTAGGTGTCAGAAGTAATATTTACCCGCGATGAAGATCCTTCAGACTTGATTACGGATTTAAATAGTTTTACTGCGTCTTGATGTTTGTCAATTGTCGTGAACATTTTGCCCAATCGAAGCACACACGATTTTTTAGCGGTCTCGTGGGACCTGATGTCTTTCACTTTAGAACCATCTAGAACTAGACACTTGTTCAAAACTGCTTCGGCCTCTGTGTGTCGATTGACGGTCGCCAAACAATCGCCCAGACTGAGGTAAGCCACTGTAAGGAAAAATCATACCGTTTGAATAAAATGATAGTAAATTATATAATTTATTGTCGTGTATAATATATGAAATTATTTACACGCCAACGTAGGTCTGAAATTGATCGCCGAACGGTAGCTTGAAATCGCTTCGGCGTAATTTTTGTTGAAGCGCAACAGATTTCCTCTGAAACAAACGATAAAGAAAAAAAAAAACCGTTGAAAATACCATCGAATAAAATACGAGAAGTGGTTTTTTTCGTGAAATTAATATTCGTTATGATCTGCGTGCCCTATGGCGGCCGTGATTCGGTAAGTACCAGTACGATATCATAATCTGGCGCAGTAGTGGTGGCCGTTTCGTTTTTTAAATACTTCGGTTTTGACTCGCAATCATTTATACTTATTAATATCGCGGGGGTCGCCGTTGCGTCATCTAAGGGGGGGTGACAATTAATTATTTCAATTAATTTCCTAAAACATATCGGTCTGTACCGAGGGAATGTTACCATAAATTGTGTTAATAGCTGTATATAACCTCCTTCTCCGACCCTCTGCAGTCTCCTGTCCACTGTGTGCGCCGGCAATGGAGGGGTGGGAAAGAGCAGCTCTCGAAAACGTGACAGGCAGTTTGTTTTTGGAACGAGTGGGGTAAAATAATAATGAAAAAAAAACAACACAAGCTTGCGCGCCACGGAGAGAGGGAGAGGGAGAGAGATAGGGATAGGGATGAGTATGGTTGTCTGTCGTTGACGGAAGAGCTTCTCTATACTCTACTCTTTCTAGTGGTCGACAACGGATTCTCCAAGAGGCTACCACTATGCGTCACTACACGTACCTACTATATATACGTATATTATTTAGCTATATAGTGTGGTTTTCCAGAGAAAAAATATATATTTTTCTTATACCCGTGCCGGGAAACAAACAATACCACCACCGACCGTCCGCCAAAACCTGTCAACCAAACGACACTCTTCACAGCTGGCGACCGTAACCACTTTGCACCGTCTATAATATTATACAGTCGACGACATCGAGCGCGCGTATATTAATGGCGGCTAGGGGAGACACGGTTACGCGTCCCCGTATATATGTAGCTTCTTCTCGCGGGGGTGTATAATATAATATTATGATGTACGAGTATAATGTGCTCGTCGTGCGGACATTATCCGAGTCGTTTATGGCGACGATATCGTCTCCCGAGTACCGTGTACTTAACCTCGTACACGTACGTATTTTAACGACGACGTACACCACCGGATATCGATATACGAGTATTACTACCGAGTTTTCCCCGCGAACGTACTATAACAATCGGTCCCGATAATTGATTTGCGCTTTTTGACTTTTTTTCCGCCGCCATTCGAATGAATAATATCGAATTCATAAGTTATACGTATATCGAGGTATTTATAAGTCGTTTCGACAATTTGCATTATTGTTATTATTATTATTATTCGGTTATTCTCGTCGCAAATAAAATAACGCGTCAAAACAAATGTCGGCAAACGTAAAATGCGACGTTTCATGAAATCAAAACGTGTTTCGTTAATTTGCACACTCAAATGATATTATATAATATTTTCATATTTTCATATTTACAGTGAGAAAAATCCCATAATACGAGTATATACCTATTCAATACGGCCCTGTGTTTTTATGATATCTATTTAATATTTTGCATGGTTATAACTTATAATATAAAATATGCAAATCAATCAAAAATGTAATATTTGAATCAAATTTCAGTGTGCGTTATTAGTGTCACGTAGGATTAACGATAACGGCATGTTGTTTTGTTAATAAACGTGCATAAAGACGTACGTTTTTCTTTATTAAAAAATAAACAACGAACCCTTTTTGTTAAAAAATTTAGCTGGTTTTTTTTTATCGCCGTGCCGGTATTATTATGTTTGCATAAACTGTTTTCACAGCGCAAAAAAAAAGTAAGTCTCAAATACTTGTAAACGGGGTTGCCGAAAATCTATAATACATCAGCTTATGCTTAAGCAAACACGTGTAAACATTTGCAAATATTTAGAAATAAAATAACAGTTAAATCACTCGCGCGTAAGTGTCTTTGAAGATGAGGTTAGTGAGGACGGGGCGCCTCGCTAACACATTCGGAGTAAATATAAAATTAAAATAATAAAATAAATAATGGTCGACGAGCAGGTGTATACTCTCTGCTTTCTAGTTCAACGATAGTTCGAAACAATTTTATTACATTCATACTTTCTTTTTTTTTTTTGATTTTAATAGAAATGATGTGAAGTGATAAGAAATACAGGAAATTCAAATAATAGCTAAATACTAAAACAACGAAACGCCGACCATGTTTAAAATACATTTAAACGACGAAATCCAAATAAATCTGGTGTCTACTAACGAGACGAGAGTAGGTCGGGCGGTCTATGGAAAGGCGAAATCAAGGTGTGGTCTATTTACTCAAATCTATACATATTTTGTCTTTTTATGTCGAAATCGTCATTATTCAATATGTTTAAGTTTTTTATCTATCGATGACGGTTAGTTTCAAATTCTATTATTGCGACGACGCGTTATTTTGTCGGCGGGTAGGTTCATAATAATAATTATTCGTCTCGCCCGAAAATACAAAACAGAAACACTTACATATTATTATAAAAAATAAATAGCCACACACTGTCGTATTGTCGTCATATTTATTATAATATATTTTGATAAGATCGTTTTCGGCGATATGAAATTGCAATTATAGTCGACTTACGCGCTTTCCTCGTTACACTCCTACACCCCTCGTGCACCTCTTTCTCCTTGGGAAGTTCCAAGCCGTGCACGTGACACGTACACGTGCAATTTATACGTGTTACCGACTAGACTGTTGTTGACGGATAAGTTTCTACCTTAGAAAATTAATTTTCACCGTTTCTTTCTGTCGTAACTAACTTCACGTGCAATTTGGGCGCGCGTCGAGCAAACTTTTTTTGTTCAACGGTAGTTTCTGGAACGGTGGCTATTTATTTTGTATGATATCAAAAACCCTTTCCGCAAATAATATATATATTTTTTCGTACTGCGCGGAGGACTCTTGTAAAAAGCCGAAACATTGGCGAACAAAATGTTCGTCCGATTCTTTATACTCGTATTGTATATTTACACACACATATATATTATATACTAATCATTCGAAAACAATTATTTATCAGGTTTTTTGTTCATTAATATTATGAACAGAACGTCACGAGAGCAAATATGGGCAACACAATAGTTTTGGAATTATTTCAAGTTGTACGCTGTTCAATTTCAAAATGTTATGAATCTGGTATGTAATACATTAGCTGTTTAATTGTGAACATATTGCTTTTTGATAATATTTTGTAAAACCAGATAAAATATAAATCACAAAAACGACACTATAATCACTATAATTATTATGATAATTAACGTATTTAAAAAAATACCCGCTGCGTTAAAACATTGATAGGCACTATTACGATAAACACGTTTCCAATTATACACGTTTAATTATATTAATACAAATTAGGGAGTCAAAATTCGCAACGTCACTCGCAGTACTTTACTAATTACCTATAATTTTAGTTCAAAATTGTATTTCAATTTCATTACTTTCTAATGTACCGATTGAATTCAATTCTAATAAACAATTTTCGTAGATGATTTCGATAAAAATCTAAAATTTAAATACAATTTATCCATTTTATTTTAAATAGTTAAACAAATTTCATTTGTCGACTAACTTTATTTATATTTTACTCTTTTATTTTCTCTAATTCTTACGGATATTTCTAATTATATGTTTGAAAAATATATCATTCAAATGTTGGCTATGACATGTAATACAAAGTACGAGTATTATGTATTAAATTCTACGTCCTAATTTTGGAACATAATATTCAATATTTGTCAAGTATTTTAAGGAATTAATATAGTTGGCGTTAAATAAAATTAGGTAAAAATAAAAATATGAAAGGGTTTCTGATATAAAACTATTATACTCCTTGGAAATTAATTTTCTTAAAACAAAAACACAAACTCGGTGATAGATATTTTTTTCGAAAAATCATTATAATGTTCAAAAAGAAGTTAAATAAGACGAAAAATAAAAAGTGAAAATGTGAACTCATTGTTAAGGGCATGAATTATACAAAAAAAAACAACTTCAAAGATATTACAATGTTTGTGAATTTAATCATCTAAAATTCGATGTGAAATTTACATACTTCAGTCGTGTTATAAAATAAATAAATTAAACACGAACAGATCATTCTGAAATAATAGCATAGTGAAAATTCTAGACATTCCAATCTACTCGGTTCTCTTATTAAATTTATAATAGTTTTATGGAAATTACTCTTTACGTGTATAACTATATAAGTTTAATATAATATTTGAAGGAAAATTATTTCATCGCGAATCGCTAAACACGGCGCGTAATGTAAGAGCGAAATAGTGATTTCCGATGTACATTATTAATAATAAAATTGTTCATTTGGTTTGATAAGTTTGACGATTAACGCGTATTTTATAATTATTATTATTAAACTCTAAACATTTTATAAAATATATATTTACGGCGGAACAATATTATGTCGTTCGTTAGTTATAAACACTCGATGGATGTATATTATGTTTGTTTCTTTGTCGAATAATAATAATAATAATGACGATTCAGTATTTTAAAGTATTTCAAAAATACGCGTTCGTAATAGTCGTAATAGGTAAACGTTAATAATAATTGTTACAACTCGTCGCGTTATGGCAATGTTTCGAAAAAACATTTTGCACACTCCTCGTAGTATAGTCGATTATTTCGTGATTTTTCTACCCCCGTAAAAACCGATAATTATTTACTCGTAACAAACCGTCGTCGCGTCGTTGGCCGCCCGCAAAATACACGTGATCGTATAAAACCATACGTAAAATATTATAATGCATTATACGCTCGCGGTGGTAAGTGGATTCGTAAATCACCGGCTATTATTTTCGCGATCGGCGGCGCATTGTTTCGCGCCGTAACATCTAAATTATGTAACGGCGCGATGACGATAATAGGTATAGTGTTTTCGGCTGAATGGCGTGAAGGTCGAGCGCGTTATACCTACACATCGTGTTATAACACGACCGCGCTTTCTAAACGGCGGCGGCGGCGGCGGCACGCGTGGGGGTCGTGGGCGCGTTGTGCCTACGCTTTGTACACACGCCGAGATCGTCTAATAAACACGAGGCAAACTGCGATAATAACAACAATGATAATAATAATTATAATCATTCACTGCGCGTCGCGACCGTTATTACGACGACGACGACGACGACGACGTGATATTATTATCGCGCTCGCGTTTAAAATCGAATTAATAAACAAACACGACGCGCGTTCGTAGGTAGGTAGGCGGTATACACGTATTATAATAATAGTAGTAGCGGTGTTATGGCGGCGGCGCGTACGTCAGTCGTTTTTTCGATGCGCGGGGGGTCGGAAAAATTAAATTAAATTGAAACGATATTTTTAGAGCGCACACGCGCATATTAGATTATATTATATACACCGGTATCGGCGCAGTGTGAACGCGCGGGGCACGCAGGACGGGCGGCCGGGAAAAGGACTACCGCGGCGGCGAGGCACGTCAGCGGAAGCGTTTCTAATTTATGGCGACCTGTTGTCCGAGAAATGCGTGCAATTACCGCGCTCCGCCGCCGAACGATTACGCGAGCACACGCCGGCATTTAACACGGCCATTTAACAAGAATTAATATCCTTCTCTAACCCCGCGGTAAATATATCATATATATATATATATATTTATTTGTTATATATATATATATATATATTTGTGTGTGTGTGTGCTACCTATTACAACGCTTTTAGACCATAAATCGCGTCCCTTCCACTACTCTCCTTCGTTTCGTCCGGAGGGGGGGGAAAAAAAACCTTAGTCGTCAACAAAAATCGCACGAGATGTCTGCGGTTGTACGATTATAAACCGCAGCAGTGACGTCACCACCAACTTTTCGAACCGCACGTGTTAAAATTATTCCCATCCACCCGTCTCAAAACATTAAACATTTAATTATTATTGTTTTATGTTTATTAATATTGTGCCTATTCCGTGCCATATCGATATTGTGTTATGACTTGGCAACTCGGGAGCCGAGTCAATAACCATCACTCGTTCAGGTACGTATGCCGCCGTCACCTATAAACACTTGTCGCGGTCTCTATTTCACGTGTTGAATTATTCGATCCATATTTATTGTTTTTTTCTAAATCTAAATATTCATCCCGAAAGTCAAAGCGGCGATAAACAACCTCATCTGTTGTTGCGATTCACGTTACGTGTCAAAACTCCGGGAATAGAATCTCGATCTTAAGACGCGGCTACGTATTCCGATACTCGTGTATGTTTTTTCGCGAAACACGTGGTTTTTTTTTTTTTATCAAACAATTTCTGAACGATTTGCGCGTTTGTTGATCTCGCAATACCGTATAAATAATATGGTTTACATTATTTTCGTTTGTTTTTTATTTCTCTCTCGATTGAAACAAACGAATTGAAATCATATTATTATGAATAACAGATACAACAGACATCAAGATACATACGTACTATGGTATGGGAAAACCGTAAAAACAATCGTAATCGAATTTGATTGAAAAATATCGTGTAACTAAGAAACACAACCGTGACAGCAATGAACCACGAGGTAAGAGATATTTTTTTCTTACTTAATGATCGAATCGCTGTCCGATTGATTTAAATTAAACTACAAAATATATTAATACTGTATGAATCTCGTAGAACCTCGTCTTAAAAAAATATGAATCGTCACGATAAACTAGTTTTCGTTTAATATTCTTTCAGAGTATTATTTATTTTGTGTTTAATTCTATATTTTGGTATACGAGTATAACATGTTAGTTTATCGTGTATGCGCCAGTACTAAATGTACGAAATAATATTTAGTTAGTTCACCACTAAACTTAGGATTACAGTTACATACTTTGATTTGCAAACACATTAAGTTTTAGAGAAGTTTCGATGTTGTTTGATTGAGTTGTTGTATGTGCATAAAGCTAACAAGTTATTATGAACATCAGATTACACACGTAAGATCACGATAAGATGTGTAATATGTCATATAACGTCGTGTAAACACGTATGTAGAAAATATGTATTATATACATATTATGATATATAAATTTATTTTTAATACAAATTTCAATTAATAAACCCTGTTAAATTATGATAACTTTAAATTAAAGTAAAGAGTAAACAAATGAATTAATTATTTTTTAAGTTTTAGCTATTGTTTAAAAATAATATACGCCGAGAACAAAATCAATAAGATATCAATAAGAATATTATAGATATTACAATAAACGATTAAAATTTAAAAATTATTAATTTTTGATGTTTTTTTCTTTTGTTTAATGTACGCAATAGAAATTGTGTAGTACAGTATAAAGTACAGATAAGCCGAGCTAGGGTTTAATATCAAAGTGGTCAAAACGCATTTAAGAGGGTTAAACGTAGAAAGGGGTATAAATGCATATAGCTAATGGTTAATATTTGTATTACTATCAATAATGACGCAGGTCCTTCCCCGTAATCATATCGACGTAGACAGTTATCCAGGCTCACGTTTGGTTTTATTTTGTCATCTAGGGCCAGTGCCGGCGTTATGACGACGATATGAAGGCGAAGTCTAGTGCGAAGTCTCGCAAACGCGAGGCCCCGAGAAATAAAAAGCGGTACGAGTATTTTTTTCTGATATAATTTTAATTTCGAATAATTAGACGAGGGAATTTTATTTTTAAATTATATACGCAGTGTGCGTATAATATCAATAGATATTCACTATAAAAGTTGGCATTGAACCCTATAATAATAGTATACGGAAACGCGCGAGGCTCAGTGCGCGGTTGCACTTTTTGCCGGCGCGCTGCCTAGGACAGATTCCGATCGAAACGAGAAATGTATTGGTTTTTTTTTTTTACTCGGATTATATTTTATAATTTGTACCGAAAGTTTCGTGCGGCAATTCTGTTGATAGGAAAAATAAGTTATTGTTCATCGGAGAGGCTATTTTTTTTATATTTTCTCAGAACTTTTCCCACGACTGAGAAAACGTTTGGAAATAAATGTGGTAATAACGTTACATTTGATCTGGCTAGCAATTTTTATTTGTTTTAGTAAAAAAAAAACGATTCGTACAATAATTTTGAATCGCATCGAATTTTTGGAAAATAAAATATGAAAGAACATGTAGATGTTTGTATACGATATAAGTCATAATAAACACGAAATTAAGAGATGACGACGTACATTTAATCAGGTGACGACTAATATAATTCGAGCTCAGAGTTTTTGGCCCGTCGTCGAGTAAATAAATGCGAATCGAACGTTAATTGACAAGGACATTCGGGGGGGTCCTAGTGAAAACACATAAATCACACCACGTTATTATACGCGTAATTAAATGTAACCTTAAGCGAAAAAATAGTGGTGTTTTCCGTTTGGAAAATCGTTTGTAAACTTCGAGGCGGCGGCCTTGGTGGCGTTAAGTCGAAGAAAAAAAGATATAAAACTTTATCAGCCCATAAACCTCGCGTGCGCACGCACACACACACACACCACGCACCAGTTGCTTCGGCTTAAGTAACGTGCGAATATCGGCATATGCGTTACTCGGTTCATTAATCTTTCGTTTTACACCACACCGTATACGCCATGTCCTGAATGCCTCTATATACATAATATATTTACGCGCGCGCGAGCGTGTGTGGTTGTATTAACACTACTCGTTTTGTGCGGTCTTCCGCGGCGTGACGGAAAACTTATTATGTGCGAAAACCTACCCATTCATCGTATTATATAAAATAATATAATATATAAATGTTACAGTATCGCGAGCGCCGCGCAAACTACGGCGGCGGCGGCGGCGGCGGCGGCGGAGGGATGCGAATATTAAACGTCGCAGAGCGCGCGATTAAAAGAGAGAGAGAGTGAAAAAAATGAAAAATACACTCTATATCGGTATGTAAATGTACAAATTTATGTATAACGTATAAAATACATTATGTATACGATAATATTTTATTCGAGCGAAATCGTAACACAATATTCGTCCGCGCACGAATGTGTTTAAAATAGGAAGCGAGCGGGACAAGTGTGGTGTAGTGTACCGTCTCCGATGTCATTTGTCCCGTAATTTTTATTTTAATGACAGCGTCTACTTTCTTTTTTTTTGTCGCTCGCGCGCCACCATTGTTGACACAAAACAAATTGATACAAATGGTATGAAAAACTACCTTTTTTTCCCCCTTCTTTTTAATCTTTACGCGACTTTCACGCGTAAACGAACGAAACCGTCTGCGCGCGCAAAACTTTTATACGCAAATTAATCACTACGCCGGAAAACGGCGTTTTGTCGTCACCGACATCAACTCGCGCGCACTATTGTGCCTAGGCTGCCAGCCGCGTCGCAAACAATAAAAAAAAAAAACCATCTACACACACATATTATATATAAATCCGGCCGAGGTACGACGTGAAAATGATGCATATTATACGATATACACGTCCCGCGACGTATATTGCATTCATATCATACGCGTGTATACATATAACACAGCGTACATAACATATTGTATAATATGACTTTGGATTCCTTTCATTCGACCGCAATGCCGCGTTATTACTTATTTGTATACCATGTCGTATACGTGTACGACTAGAGGGTATCCCCGAGTACATTTCGTACCGTACCGCTGCAGCTGCTGTATCGTATCGAATATAGTTTACTATACTGTGCTGTAACGGTAACGATGGTAATATAATAATAATTATAACGTATACGAGCTATAACCACCAATGGCGTCGACGACGCTCGCGCGATATCGTGTTTATTAAACGTTGTTTTATTATTTATTATTATTTTCAAATCGGGTTTCGAAAAAAAACTTTTGTTTTCCAGTACGAGGATATTATTCGATTTTCGGTTTGACGCGTTGCAGAACTTTTTTTTAAAATATCACCGGGAAAATCGAAACCTGACGTCAATCAAAACGACCACTATTTCTTATCTAAAAAATCGATTTCATCAATAGTCGCTCGATCGCGGATAGTTAAAATATATTTTTAGTGAAATTAATTTTCGTCGATAAACTAATAATTGGTTTCAACATTTTAACGAGTAGAAATACTCGGTAACGTTTTTAGTAAATTCTAGCCGAGTATAAATAATTATTATTATTTATCGATTGGAATAATATTATAACAATATACCGAGTACTATACGTTTTTCTTGTAATACTGGAATATTTGTACCTATGACGTTCGCGCGGTGTTAAATTGTGTGAAACTCAGTTTTATATTTTAATTGTTTTCACTATACACTTTAGAAACTACTGATTGAAAATTGCGAAATGACCTATTTAAGTTATCATCTGTTTTCGCTCGCAGATCGAGCACATTTACTCTGTCCGCCAGAGTTTGAATATGGAAAGGAGAGAGAGAGAAAAAAAAAGGACAAGATGTAGCGCGATCGAGTGGAATACAGGTGATATGAATGATATCGGTAAACTTGAAATCGTCGATAATTTTCAAAAAAATTAACGCGAATTAGATTTGCATTAAATTTTTTCTCAAGTTATATAGTTACATAGTTCCGATCGCTCCGAGCAATTTCTCCACTGTTCGCGTAGAATTGTTACGATTTTTCCACTATAGATAAACGAGTATAAACAGCGTTCGAAATAGGGTTTAAAAGACGTTTAAGCGATTAGAAAGAAGAAAGAAAAAGAATAAAAAATCTCCACGAATGTACGGGATTAATAAACGAGCGCGTAAACGGAATTCGTGGTTTCGCTTTATCATTATTGCCGGGTAAACGTGCATAGCGTGCACGTATAATAATATTATTAAAACATAATTTGCGTGTGCTAAACTTCCATGGGTATTATATACCTGTGTGTAAGTATTTGCTGAGCCCTGGGGGTTTACTGATTCAAATTTAGGAAACATTGTTATAATATGACCTTTGTGTTTTCATTACGCCGGTGTTACCCATTACGTAACGTTATACGTGTATAATATGCATTTGTTTCGTTCCGTCAACACGGGTAACCCATACATCAGATGATTCATTATTTGGCTTTATACCTACAGCAATCAACGGGACGGCGCGGCGTAACGAATTTCGCATCAAGTCGTTTTCGTACGACTATAATACATTTGTTGCGCACATTACAATAAGAGAATATTTCGTTACGTAATTACTTTGAAATACCACAATTAATAAACTCGTATATGTATATAATATGTACGCGTAGAACTTTCGATGAAAGCACGATTCGGCTTAATATCTACTGCGATTGTCGCGGTAGTTTAGTGAAAAATACTTGTCATCTCATCGAAATCTAAACGGCTCGTTCGATTTTTCACTATGACGAGTTCCGGGGGAATCTCTCTGATATTATTTATTTTATCGTCTTTAGCTCGGTTCTTGGAGTTTTTCGAGAAGATCGTTATTTGATAATATCGGATTTGTCAATAAGTAAATACATATTTTTTTTATTTTTTTTTTAGTTAAAAATTGACGTGTGGGGGACGAAAATGTGGCCCGTGGACGAAAATCAGTTGTGAAAATATGTTAAAAGAGTAAATATCGAGTTAATTTTGGTATTCATATATGAAATTTAAACAATAAATAAATAGGGTGTACAAAATTCTACACTCTCCTAAATTTTCAATTTTAAAATATTATAAATCATTATCAAACAATTAAAACAATTTTTTATTAATAACGTTTCATTCACAGAAATATTACTGTCACGAGTAGAATATTTGTACACGATGTATGGACACACATGTATTTGACTTGGAATTTACCTAAAGGCTGAATTGAAAACTCGGTGACTCGCAACAATCCACGATGTGCATGTCGAACTGCGCGGCGGATTTATATACGATTGCGCTCAGATTTTTAAATCGCCAATAAAATATATGCGGTCTGGGGGGCGGTTGACCGTCGTACGACGATATATATCTCCGGGACGATATCAAAGAGAACAGAATATTATCGCGGGGCGAGCGCTTCACCGACAAACGGTAGATATATATATATATATACGAGTATATACTCGCGTGCGTCTCGAGATTTGCAAATAATTTAATTTGATTCGGAAAACATTAAAGCCCCGTGTGGCACGCGGCCGACGACGTATTCGCCACGCGAGCTGCGGCAACGTATCTTGACCGTCGTCGTCGTCTGCGTATAATATAATATATTTTATAAAGTAACGACGCGACGTACCGGGGGGGGGGGGGGGGATATCGGGAACGATCCAATTTGTCGCACGTGCGCGGTGGGGAAACATTAAAAAGAAAGAAGGGAAAAAAAGTTTTCGCCGATAATCCGAAAATGTATAGCAGATTTATCACTATATTGTGCGCGCGCGCGCGCGCTTATATCGCCAAGAAGTTTAGTCGCCAATTCGGTTTCAAGTCGGTCGGGCGGTTTGTCCTTAATTTTATGTGCTTTCTTTTTATAACGCTTGCCACCGGGCGAGGGGTTATTGCCTGGCGACATCTGCACCATTGGTCCAAACTGTCGGCCATAAACGATTCCTTTTCACATATTGCTTTCTCGATCACTATACAGTACCGACGTATAAAATATAAACGTATATATATATATATATTTATATACACACGCACACACATACAAACATATACTGTATACGCGCACTAAACAACGGAACGCCGCCGCGTGGCATTTGTTACAAATCGGTGAATTTATCTGTGCTTATAGATTTCCGTCGACATCCTCTACGCTCTAATACGCCGAAAACATTGCTCGGAACAGTTTTCTATTTTATCAATCGATCGGCAGCGGTTTCGGCAGCTTTTACCGGCGCGCGGTACCGATGACTTGAAGTCGCAGTAGCGTGCAATTGATTTCGCTTCGCCGGTTTTCGCTTATTGCCTTTTTGGAAAGGGAGAGTGAGCGAGTGAGACACAGAGAGAGAGAGAGATAGAGAGAGAGAGAGAGAGAGATGAAGATAGAACGAGAACGAGAGACAGAAAGAAGGAGCCATCAGTGCGCGCGAGCGCGTGGGCGAGAAAGAAAGAGAGTGACGTACGTTGACCGAATGACACTATTATAACGACACTCGGCTATTGTGCACGGGCGAAATCCGTTTCGGAGTTTAATACTCTACTATGAACTATAGTGGAAAGCGATTTGAAGAACTAACGCGAATATTGGCTTTTCTAACGTAGTTCAAGTGCGAAATTGGCGATTTCACCGACCGCAACCGCAGACGAATCGAGAGTACACACGGGCCACACAATGGGTCCTTTGATCCACACGGCCACCGCCGCAGTCATTGACCGCATTGTAAGCGATTTTGGAATAATAGTACACTGATGACGATCAGTATTATTAATTAATAGGAAAGCTATTTAGGACGTTAATACATTGATAACTATATACTAAGACCAAAATTATGATTGCAAAATAATAAACTGCACAACATATGACATAATATTAGCCTATATGTATATACGAGTATATATAATATATAAATAATATAATACATAATTATAATATAATACACATTTATAGTTATGACTTTATTTGAAAATTGAATTCCTTTCTTTTTTTTTTTTTCAATAATATTAATTAATTGTTTCTGAATTGATAAAAAAAAATTGAGTCAACAAATCCCTTAAATTAGGGATCATTTTATTATTTTTTAATTTTCATATTGATAGTTTTTCGGTTTAGTTGTAAAAATAAAGCTTATGTACTATACATATTTTATGTTTTACGTGAAAATTAACGCAGCTGTGGCGAATCGTATAAATATTTAAAAACTACTACTTTTATTCTTAGAATAATTCCAAGTACCTCATAGTAATTATCAATCGATAAGCAACTCACGTTGTATAATATTTTAAACGATATTTTAGATTTGAGTTCACAAAGTAAGTTTTAATTGAAACCGGATCGTCTAAGGTAAACGGTCACTATATATAGTAGAAGTGGTCGATGGGTGGTCATTAAAATATTATTACAGTACTAATCTTGGCTAAATATCGGAAACCTTTTGTTAGTAGGAAAGAGCCAAAGGTAAAGTTTGTTATAAATAACAATATGTAAATCGATGCACCAAACGCCAAGTAAATTACATTTCGGATTAAACCGAGCCGGCAACATTAATAGTAAGATTAGGAACGTAATACAGGACACATGCATTACGGAATAATGAATATTAAAGATTTACACGGGGCGAAGAAAACGAGACCGAGTAAATAATATTTGAGAATCACAAAACGTAAACAATTCAATGTGTTTTTAATAATAATATTAGCATAGGTATATTATCTTATTTGTTTCATCGGCACGTATTCGGTATACAATTTAAAATATGTCGCGTAGTTAAATTATTAAATATTCGATAAAGGTGAACTCGCATAAGCAGTTTTATAATTTTGATGATACGCGACGACGCATCGATGGTGCAATAGTATCTATTTCAAATGTGATCAACCATACATAATAATTATACGTATGACGTTTTGACGACCCAAACAATAATCTGTTGTTAATTATTTATCGCGACCATACGAATACGATATTTTAATAACCTATCGACAATTTTAAGGAACCCACAAGTTATACAGACGTCATCGGAGAAAACAATAAAAATCTCGTATTCAAATTCAAAGAACAATATGCACATAAAACGGGAACAATATTATCTTTACAAAATATTATAAGAAACGTGGGTGAGTTATAGGTTATGGAATAGTATATTATATCGGTTTGAATAGTATATACAATAGATTATTTTTTTTTGAAAACACGTTAAACTGTCAGATAAACTTTTGTTGATTTTTTATTAATATCACAATTAACTAGTTCATCTACGATTAAATCATCGTATAAAAATTCGTATTTATATTTTAGCTAGATATCACACATCGCTTAATATCCTTACCGCGATAAAATCATTTGACCGGCCGATATAAATAATATTAATATAATATACGCTTTTCGACTGAAATGGATTTATATGTACTTTTATCATTTGATAAAAAATTACCATGTACTGGTTTATCGGTAAATATACTCATTACTTTAATCATTATTCATACATGTAATACTCGTGCTTGCAGAATTAACTTAATACTAAAAAAATATAATTTAAACACATTTACAGTTTAGGGTGTATATTATAATGTATACAGTGTATACATTATGTCGAGAAAGTCGAACTGAGGGAATTATCAATGAACTTGTTGATACAATAAATATGTAAATCTACATTGTATGCGTCGTGACGTCATGAGTATAGCCGCCGTTTGATAATCATTTAACTGTCGCCATAAGTTAAACATTTTACTACCTTATTATTTTAGGTGCTTGTGTCCAGTCGCCAATAATATTTATTCATTTTTTATTCGCTAGACGACGAAAACGTCAGAGTCAAGTGTAATTTGTAAGACGTATAGAATGCAACCGGTATAAGACTGTCCCGATTATGGTTCGGTTCGGTAAGTACATAGTTCGTATTATGTAGTATTAGTGTTTTTATTTATGCAGTATATTTTCAAAAGAATTTAAATTAGTTTTTACGATTTATTTTCTTATAAATTGCTATAGTTATCAATAGCATTGTATTTGTCCTCGTAATTATACTTATATCTATAGCATAGCTTTGTCAGGGTGTGAAATGACTAAACATTTTAATAAAAACACCCTTTAAGTAGATATTGGAACACATTTGGCGTGGGTTGAAAATTATGCAACGTGTCATTTTGTTACAATCCATAACGTCACATTAATCCACGAATTACTATTATTCAATATTATAGACGTACCGTTTTTTTTTTTTATTCGTTTGAAAAATATGTGAACACGGTAAACGTTTAGTAAAACGCCGACGACGTGATTGTAAATAATTGGTCATTAATCTATTCATATCTAAGCAAGAGGGGGAAATTAAAAATTATCATTAAATCTTTTGATAATATTAAATAAGTTGAAGTAGAAAAATAAAATAAAGAGAACGATAATTTTTAATTATTTTTACCGAAATAGGGTAGTTTATTATAGTTTATGTTAGGTTTAGAGTAAAGCCGAGCACGTATTAAAGTATATTAATTTGAAAAAAAAAAAAACGAACAATATATTTAGTACATACTATATTGTTATGTATTATTTAGTTTATAGAAAAGATATAATTTTTTATTGTAAGCTCAATGTAGACTTTTGAAACTTCGCGCACTCATTTTCGTTCGGTATTTAATTTTGAGATTTAATGGAAATCAATTATTTTCATGATATCCTAATTTAAATGTTTGGCAATAACCAAAAATAAATTGTCGTTTACAATAATTATTTTACGAGGCGTTTAAATTTAGAAACATAAAGGAACGATAAATAAATGCGCGTTTTAAACATGTTTTGAACGTGGGTTCGCATTTTTCACGATATTCACAGTTTATTTAATCATTATAAATACATTAATTATTATAAAATGTTATTCCAGTGGAATAAAAATATTGTTTGTTTATGTATTATAAAATATATGCTATGCGATATGTTTATTAAAGACGATAAAGTTCATAAGTAATAAATTATTTATTAAAATATCCAAAGACGTTCAAAAGATATTGTATTTTTACTCGCAATTAGCATTAAAAACTTATTATAGACTGCTACATTTCAATATTTATAAAGAATATTTTTTCTTTTGAATGTGTATTTCATATAAATAAATATATATCACAATGCTGATTGGGTAACAAATCAATTAACTAAAAGTTATTGATTTTGGAGAAAAAAATAAGTCTCGATAATTATTTGCATAATTCTCGACAAAGAGAGTTATTTTAAGAGTTCCACATAAAAATTGTATCGTCTTACATATTTATTTGAATGAAAATAAGACCATTGACAAGGAATATTTCAACATTTTGATGAGTAATTTTTTTCGTCATTTATTATGAATATTATCTTAATAGAAATATAATTTGTGCGTTTTAAAAATACGTTTCGAGCAAGTAAAAGTTTTAAAAGGAAAACCGATATGAAAAAGTATTGAAGATTATTTTTCTTTGCTTATTTATTATTAAATGAATTAAATGAATAAAAATGTAAGTGTACGGTTTTACCTCGCGGCGATTTGAATTCCAATAAAAATAAAAGAATCGGGTTGAGAGTAATCAAGACGAATCACACGAAAACGCGATCGTTTCACTTGTAATGTTCCAGACCACATGTCATTCTATTCTACTAAACTACCGAACAATGTGGTTTTTATTACGTTTTTTATTTATTTTTTTTTATTTATACTCTTGAGTTTCATTATGTGAGTAACATGACGTTTCATTCTTTTTAGATAAAACGGAAAAAAAAAAGAAAAAGGGAAGAGAAAAATATATATCACTCGTTCACCAAAAGTAGGCGTATAAAAGCCATCAACTTTCGGACAGCCATAAGCTTCTTGGGTGTGTGTTATTAAATTGTTTTTCCTAGCGTATCTCAATTTATTGTTTCGTTCCGCAGACGAAAAGGAGACGAGGAACAATAAGAAATGATATTTTTTTGTTTTACGGTCTTCAATAAGACCGTGATTGTTATACGGCACATTTGGCACACAGAACTCTCGCCCCCCTCCGATAAATAACGGCACATATTTTACGAGTGAAACAACACCGCACTGTATAAGTATATACAAAATTTGGAGTAAAAAATTGTTTTTTTTTTTGCTTTTTTCTACCCCGACAGGTATGCGACGGTAAACGATATTATTATTTATAGTTTCGAAAATCGCATTATGTGTGTGTTTTTCAAAGACAATATATTATTATATGTACGTAATATTGCAATTATTTCTATACATATAATATCGATATTGCGTATCGTCAAATATTAATGAAATAGAAATAAAATAAAAAGCCATTTTGATATAATATGTGACAACTTACAGGTTGTAGTGTACTTCGGCCATGTTCGGTCGGTACTTGAGTGCGGATCGGTATGCCATTTCTGCCTCGTCCGTCCGGCCTTGAGAGCTTAGTATCGAACCCAGATTGCCGTAGGCTGAAATTCAATCGAGATTCAAGATGAGAGCGAAAAGTGGAAAAATTGATGGGGCGGTAAAGGGAGAGGCGGCGGAAAAGAACGGAAACGATCGGCGCGAAGGTCGTTTCGTTCGATTGAATTAAAACGTCAAGACTTGCGGTGCGCAGGGATTGACGAGCGGGTCGCGGTCGGTATAAAAGAATAAAAGACGAAAAGGAACGAAATTAAAAACACTACAATAAGCTCTAAACGACGCGCGTGAGTCGCAACGTTCGAGATTTTTCTTTATTATTATTATTATTATTATTATTTTAATATTTCGATTTGTCGTATTGTATAGGACGGCGCGAAGTGCTCTGGGGCGCGTGTAAAAATTGTCTGGTCGTCTTACGACGCGATGATGTTGTGCAGTAATATCTCAAAACGCATCCCCACGCTAAGCAATGTTTATTTGTCTGACAGTGATCATAAATACCGTAAACCGCATAGACTTATTTTTCAAATAAACATACGACTAGGTAGGTAATAAATAATATAAAACCGAGTTTTACGTGGTATTTTATATTCTCCATAGACTGTATACGGTCTGGTATATACGTATTTCATACTCGTTTGTTCTATTATTTTTATTAACGTTTTCGAAACAAAAAAAAAAAACATTGGAACGATGTAAACATAAAATATAACCATTAAAAACGATATTTCGTATTCAGACGGAAAACGTACGTATTAAAATAGTCTGAATACCATTTATATAATATTTGATAATTATATACTTTGAGGACGGAAGCCGCCAATATATTCAAATTACGTTGGGAAATTTCGAAGAAGTAATAGCAATTTTCAGAAAAAATGTATACAAGACGAGTAATACCATGCTGTTGTTTTCAGTTCTATATACATATTTTGAATAACATCTAATGGGTAATTTGTGATTTCTCGAGTTTTAAGATTATTCAACGAATAACTTTTCTCCGAGTTTCGCTAAATAATAAGTATTACTAATAAGGCGTTACAGCATGTTTTCTCGCGTTTCGAGTATAAATTCGAACACTCGGATAATAATCACGGTAATAATGTTATATGTATGAAAACTGTAAAATCCGCGGCGGATTAATAACGGCCGCGGTATCATCGTGTCGAAAGTCGTTTGTTTAAGATTTTCAAATCCATTTGGAATGTCATTTGACTTTGGCAGAACAAAAATCTATACGGATAATAAGAAAAGAACTTTTACGACGCGTCAGAACACAAGTTTGGAACGAAATTCAGTATTTCGTTGGGTCGAGTTTGCGTGGCGACGACGAGAGCACAATTGAAAATTCTAGTCGTGCGTTTCGTGTTCCACAATCAAACCTAGTCATCGATTAAAATGTCGTGTTTCGTCGTCAAAATCACTCGTGAGCTAACACAAGGTATAATTTTCATAATATCTACTGTTTATGTAACGACTGTAATATCATCGAACTGGTTTCAGATTCGTCGATACTATATTTCCGACGAAGCAGTAAAAACGTCACACGAAGAAATACGGACGTGATTACATACGTACACGGTTAGATTATGATTCGATCTAAATCGAGCCAAACGTGCGACGACGAACATTGTTGACGACGAGAACGTATACTTGTGTTATTGTTTCGACGTGACGGCGAAACGACTTCGAATCGTTGGTTTGTCAGTTAGTTCGGAAGTTTATATCGAACCGCCGTGTTTGCGCACGCGTAAAAATGTTTCGTAATTTTGAGAATTAATGGCGATTGCACTCGACGAGGAAATAGAACTTCTGGAAGAAGAAAAAAACAAGAATATTTGAATCGCTAAATGCAGAAGAGGAACATGTCCAATATTTTACAAAAATCACTTACAATTATTACATAATCGAATTCAATATTGATAAATACGTGGTTTCGAGCAGACGAGCCACACGTTTCATTAAATAGATCCACGTTAAAAATTCGTTAATTGCAGAAAAGGCACTTGTCCTGGACATGTGACCTTTTTGCATCAAAATTATACTGTAGTAATACTATAAGAACTTAACTTCGTAAACGTGATTTCACATGAGTAATCCTTAAAGAATGGTAATTATATCGTATTTAGTTGGTTTTGTTCACTATTAATAACTCTAGGCCTTTTTATATTTTTAAATTAATTTTTATTACTAAATACTTATTTATAAGAAAACGTTATTTTCGAAAAATGAATGGTAATTTGAAGCATAAACGGCACATTTCCATGACCTTAAAGTCCTTAAGAAAACTAGAGTTTAATTATATTTCTTAAAGTGATTGTAAAAACATGTATACCACGTCTTAAACTATATTATTGCATAACGTAGAATTTTTAATTCGATTTTTTCGTCAGATATATTATGTTTTTTGTGTTTCCTGGAAAATTCGAAAACTTGGACTTGTTGCCGTTTCTGCATTTAGCAGAGATTCATATGCGAAAAATCCAACGAATAAGAACGATGACAAAATATTATTAAAAATAAATTAAATTCGGTTTTTTAATACAAACTATTAAATATATTATATTTTAAACAATAATGAAAAATAAAATAAAGGCTCTTTACAGCCGACGATGATTTTCAATCGAAACAGGTTAGGTGACTTAAGACTCAAGGCAAGACGTTTGTTTTACGTTTATTATCGTTTAATAGTTTGTGTGTGTGAAAATTAACAATTACTTTGTCTATTTTTTACGAACGAGAATCATAGGCGGATATTTGGTCACATCCGTGGGGGGGGGCTTAACATTTTTTTGTTTATCGGATTAGCACTTGACACTTGTCGCTTACGGAAAACTACGCGTAAATATTAAAAACAAAATACAAAAATAAAGACGATCGTCGTATACAAAAAAACGTAATCAACACTTGTCAGTTGTCGGTACTCAGTATAGTCACTAATGCGGTGGCGGTCTGCAGCTTGCGTATTTATATACGCAAACAAACAAGTTCTAGAATATTCGCGATTATCAATATAATATACCTACAAAATATGGTTTTCCCAACAACGATAAGCCGAGAACATTCCAGACCATTCTCGTATCCCAACAAAATGAAATAAAAATTATAAATATCATATATTGAAACACACGTTTAAGCTTAAAATTGTACACTAGTTCTTTCTAGTTAATAATAAAACTATATTACTGAAGAGTTGGGATTCTATAAAAAGGCTTTTTTTAAGAATCATTATTTTGATAACTCAATAAAACAACGGGGCAAACGACATTTTTCTCGTGAATATTTTTTACCTTTCACATTCATGACGCAGTCTAATGTATAACATAAAACATGATAGCGATATAAACTAAAAAAATTAAAGAAGAATCGGTCGACGTTGAAGTCGAAAATAATTAATAATAAAATAATAATTATACCTGTAAATTTATACTTAATCTATGAATCTATGCGCTGTGTTTACGACAAACGTGAGTTAAAATTTTGAAAAAAAAAAAAAGGCTTAAGACATAATATCTTTAATAAATCGTGAAAGCATAGATCGTCCTCGCACTCGGTATGAGGTCTTTGCGCGAAAGGGACATTTAATAATGTTGAATAAAATAATAATAATAATAATTTTTTATTTTGAGGTCTGGTGTGGTGTG